>KZ506734.1:41264-63483 GCA_002844005.1 Limosa lapponica baueri | reverse complement strand
TTCCTATGTTGCAGGATTCCTATTGTGTAAAACATTCATTTTTCTTTAGCTATAGTTTAATATATATTCTTTAAAGACTTTAGCATGAAGCCTGAAAATATTGAAATTATGACCGATACGTGCATCTAAAATGCCGGCTGTGCTCATTAACCACAACTACAACAGGTACCAAACAGCAACGAATCCGATTGCAAGCTATCATCAATAGGTGGCGCTTTTCCCCTGTCTGATTTCCTTTAGTCCCTACTCACATTATGGAGAAACTGTTTTCTTAAGTATTTTTGGAAAATTTATGTTACTTTTTAAATCTTGCATTCCTTATGAAAAACGAGAAATTTTGATCCATTTGTAGACCCTTTTTTTGCTCTCTCTATATGAGAGCCGACAAATTTACACCAGAGCTGTACAAATCACGGAATTACTAACTTCAGTACAGAAGTTCATATTCTCCACTATTATTGAGAAACTTGATCTTAATCCCATGGCTGATATGGACTTTGATTTTTTTTATTTTTATTTTTTTAAACTAGGAAGGGGTCTTATTTTCCAAGAAAATTGCCTTATATGGTTTGGCCACATTACTGCTGATTTGAGAAAGCAATTAGAGTTTTTAAACATTTCTATGGAAAACATCTACTGTTGGAACTATTTGTCTACATAATTACATATCTTGATATAAAAAATGCCCAATATAGAGCTTATATTTTGCTTTTCTTACCATAGTGAAAAAAAAACACCCTACTTTCCAAATATTATGTTTGATATAAAAATGACATTTGATTATGTAAACAGAATGCCTATGGGTTAACTATATATTAATTTTAATGTAGCATGAAAAATATATATTAAAAAATATGCTAACTGTAAGCCTGAATGCCTGGTTCAGCTGTGAAACCTATTTTGACATCAGTGTTTAAAATATTTCATCTTGGGTTCCATAAGAAAGGAAAGGGATGTCTTTTCCTTGAGAACCGAGAGTTATGTAAAACTCTGCCTTATATTCACAAAAAAAGACGGAGTACATACTCATCAACGCACATACACACGTGCACACAAGGGCACATTGTATATTCATATACAGAATCCTATTATTCCCAAAGTAGAGTTATTTTAAAAGCAAAGAGATAATTGATTAGCAGTGCAAGACATTTTCTTGTGCTGGAAGGCAAAGTAAAGTTTCTTATCTAGTTTCTGTTATCAATATCTTAAAACAAAAACTACATTTCAAGAGCAAAATTATGATATCATGATAATAAGTTTCAGCCGTAACTGAGTTTTGCATTGATTAATAACTGGAGTTGGAAGGTAAAAACAGCTTCCCTTTTAAGACAGACAGACTGCCTTTTCAAGGAGCTCGTCCCACATCATGGAAAGCACAAAAGTGAAGATCAAGTGGTTTGTAATGTAATTAAGCTAGAGTAGTGGATGACAATAACTTCATTCTATGTTGTTGCTTCTTACACTGCATACATTGAACAGAACAGAACAGAATAGAATAGCATATTTTCAGTTGGAGGGGATTTACAATGATCATCTAGTTCAACTGCCTGACCACTTCAGGGCTGACAAAATGTTAAAGCATATTATTAAGGGCATTGTCCAAATGCCTCTTAAACACTGACAGGCTTGGGACATCAACCACCTCTCTAGGAAGCCTGATCCAGTGTTCGTCTACCCTCTTGATAAAGAAATGCTTCCTAATGTCGAGTCTAAACATCCCCTGGCACAGCTTTGAACCATTCCCATGTCTCTTATGACTAGATGCTAGGGAGAAGAGATCAGCACCTTCCTCTCCACTTCCCCTTCTCAAGAAGCTCTAGAGAGCAATGAGGTCCCCCCCCAGCCTCCTTTTCTCCAAATTAGATAAGTCCAAAGTCCTCTGCTGTTCCTCATGGGACATTCCTTCCAGCTCTTTCACCAGCTTTGTTGCCCTCCACTGGGTGTATTCAACTACCTTAACATCCTTCTTATGGAAATGACCAGATTAAAAAAGGAATTCATGTTAATGATTTACAAATTCCTGCAAGATAAGAATTTTACAGAAGGATAAAATTACCTAAGAATAATTTTAAAGTACAATTACGGTTGATATATTTATAAACTATATAAATATAAAACGTAGCACAGAATCACGGAATGGTTCAGAATGGAAGGGACCTCTGGAGGTCATTCTGTCCAACCTCCCTGCTCAAGCAGGGCCACCTAGAGCCAGTTGCCCAGGACCATGTCCAGATGGCTTTTGAATATATCCAAGTATAGAGACTCCACAACCTCCCTGACTAACCTGTAAATACCTATAATGTAAGACTTTTCCATTTGCTAGCCAAAAAACTGCACATGTGATATTGGATTTTAAATTGGCTTCCTAAAATCACTTCTGCAAATATTTCTTGCCCACTTTATAAACCAACAACAGTCTTCCTATATTTCAAGTAAATCTTCATTTAGACACACATCCAACCAAACAACACGTTTGTCCTCTTCGATTCCATAGCATCTGTATATGCTCTTTGGTACCCTGTGAGAATGGAATACGTGATATAAGTAATCTAGCTAATTAGTGTTTTCAGTGACCAACATGGCACCTTTCAACATTGCAGGATTGTGACAGGTGAAAGTGTGTTTCAGTAAAGGGGAGTGGTGACTTCAGTAGAGACACTGCCATGGAACAGAAGGGAAAGAGAAAGATAACATGGAGACAGGTTGAGGCAGAGCAGGGGGCACCTTGCCAGAGACTTCACTAAGACTCCCATTCCTCTTACACAATGTTTTGCTAAATTTGGAACTGGTCTAAACTTACTGCAACGAAAAGCTTATTGAAACATAGACTATTGCATTCAATAGAATATAAAGGGTGAAGAGAAGGGAACTAGAACACAATTTAAGACTACCGTGTCTTATTTAAATCCAAGTTTGCTTAATTTTGCCTTGAGTTTAAATCTTGCATTGCTTTAGGCTTGTTAATAAAGGAGGTTGGTAAGATTTACATTTCTTACTTTCCAGTTTCTAACCAGATTTTGTGTTCAAGCATTTAGATATTATAAGCATGAGAACAAAGATAAACAGATATGTACATAGAAGTTGTTACTGTTTCTTATCACATTTACCCTGTAGTATATAGGTAAACTTAGAACTATAGAATTTTCTATAGTTCTATATTTTCACTGAGGTGAAATACTCTGTTTTTAAAAACAGGTTAAAACAGGTTGATTTGGGATCTCTTCTTTTTTTTTTTTTTTGAGTGTGAACATTTCCATTGATCAAAGCTTCCAATAACAGTTATTTCTTAACGCCTACATATTTGGCCAACTACCTACATCATGCCACTAAAATCTGTGGAAACTGATTTAAAAGTCACACACGTACTTGATAAATATGTCTTTGCATCATATGTATGTGAAAGGAATTGTCATTTACAAGTGGGAGTTTTGCTTTATCTCTTTTAAAATATATAATTATTCCTTATGAATATGTGTGTTTACGGTATACTCCATAATATACTGTAATTTACCAGGCAAATTATCACTGCTTCACTATACTTAATGTAATAGCAATGATTAACTATGTGTTTGTGGATATATTTTCCAAGAGTTTCAGAATTTTATCAATGCCATTCCCTTCAATATTACAGCAGCTGGGCGGCTGAAACTTCATGAAGTACTTTAAAGTTACTATATCCATTTTTTTAGGTTGGGTTTTCCTCCTAGGGATAAATTTAAATCTTAACTTAGAATTAAAGTTTCTCAAACATTTTTTATTTAAAATACTTCTTTTTAATTAGTTCTCAGAAGATTAATTTACCAAAAAAAATACATACATGCATACATATATATATATAATAAAATACCAAGTGCTCCTAACTCAGGAATGACAACTGGAAATGAAGGGAAGAAGTAAATACAGATTATTCCAGAATCAAACAAGCTGACAACTGGACCCTGGGCATAGAAAAAAGCATTCCTATAGAATTCCATTTCAATTAAAAGATATCCCTTTTAAAAATTTGTTCAGTTTACTTGACACCTGTCAAAAAGCTTAGATGACAGGCATCATTTCTCAAACTATTCCACCTACTAGGATCTAATCAATCTGTCCAATTTACCATACATAATTTGCATAGTATACTGACTGCTTCAATCCATATTTTATCTTGTATTTTCTCATCATCAACTTTCAGTAATCATCAAAAATTTAAATAAGAATTTTGTCATTCCCTTGATGACATTGGTACATGAAAAAAAAAAGGTGAGGAAAACTGAGCTTGTAACTTTGCATGCTAGTCTTAGACTTTTCTTTTTTTTTTTTTTTTTTTTTTTTTTTAGCAAGAAAGGAGAGGAAATCAACATTAACTGACAGTATTTTTAAAGTAAAGGAAGTTGAAGTTCTCTCAGGAGCCACAGCAGTACTAAGGAGGAGAGTGTTTTCTCCCAAATTTTCTTTTTCTTTTTTACATGTGGGATTTCTGTTGATTTTTTATGTAGATGGCTAGCTATACAGGCTGGAAGATTTTGGAAACTTATGGATACTCCTAGAATTAATTTATTACCCAATTAGTTATTAATTTAAAGTCTTAGTTAAACTAATGATGAGAGCTATTATAACTTCTGAGATCTGAGAACAGATGCCCTTTTGCCATGCATTTTTTGTACTTCTAGCATCCATCTACCCTTGTTGTTATATTCTCATCCTCACCATTAGCCTGTACGTGTACTGTATCGAGATTTCAAAGTTCTGCTGTTTGCTGGGATGTGCCTGTGTATCTGCATGTTGTGGTTCACTATAAACCAGTATATAGATGCTTTGGAATTTGAGAAAAGCAGTCCAGAAATGTAAATGCATTAAAATGCTGGAATTTGATAATACAGATATTCCTGGTCTAAGTAATTTCTCTCTAGTTTCATTTTGTATATTTGCCCCTCAAAGCAGATCCCTAAAAGAAGTTCAGTTTGACTTTAGATATCTATGTATTAACAGTTGTCTGTCTATAATACGCTTGCTTTAAACAAAACCAAACCAAAATAAAATAAAAACAAAACAACAAAACAAAACAAGCTGCCAAAATCTCCTACAACTTAATCCAAAATCTAATACCTCAACTTTATTTTAAAACCCAGCTTAGGTTGTTTGCAAGATTAACACTGCCTATGGAGACATTTGACCACCTGGTAACTAAAATTTGCATTGCTCCCCCAAACTACTATACATTTCCACGTAACTAAAACCCATTCTGACAGGGACCTACAGTAAAGCAAGCTCCGTAAGAAATTGCTAGTGTAGCTGCATCATTAAAATACCTTTTGATTTTTCCTAGATCAATGCAGTCCATTTTATTGAAAAAAAGAGAGCTATATAGTCTTTTAAAGTATAAATAAAACCCCTCAGTAATCAGCAGAAAGCTAAACATTTCAGAAAGCTTTAGTAGTCATATGGCAGGGGTATTGGCTACTAATTACATGTAGTTTGACGACCATGGGAAATTCTGTGATAAATATGTTACTGCCATCAGTGCAGAGTTATGTTCCCATCTCTGCTCTTTTCTGTTCATTAGAACCATAGCTCAACAACCCCTTTCAGATTTTTAGACTAATTCAATCCTCATTTAGATGTTATTGGAAAATCTGCAGGTATGAGACTCATGCCATTGGTAACCTACTTTAGCTTTCTGCATCCTAATTTTCCTTTGCATTCTTACTGCAAAATCTAGATATACAAACAAGCATAGTCCCAAAAGTTAAAAAGGAACCTTTGAAACTCTTTTGATAACATGTATATGCAATAAATTGTGCTACCCTCTTTGTAGTTTGCCTTTAAAGCAGAAAATCACTATGTAATTTGTTACAGAGGCTAATAAAGCTAATATAAAAACTTAATTTAAAAATATAACCATACTGACTTAAGACACATGATTAGAAGTTTGATGTCACAAACTTTAGTCACCAGTGTAACATTTAAGATTCAATATCCCTATTATAGTTGCAGAATTAGCTTCTCTCTCTGTGTTAAAATCTGAGATGAATTCGTTCATTCATTAAGAACTCCTGTATCCACATTGCATAAATATGCAAGAACATTTTTAATAAAATTCTTTATATCACCTTTCATTCCATTCTATTACTTTCTCATGTAATATACCTAAATGGAGATCACCTGTAGAGATTGAACCTGAAACCTTTAATGTGAGGTTTCCTCCATTTGAAATAAAGGAACTCAGTGTGCCAATAACACTTGCAGATCATATTGAACATTGATTTACTGGCTATGAAATAATTAAATTATGCTTGAAAATCCACAACGCTGTAATTGCCAGCTTAGTTTGCTGCATGACTTTCTCGGGATTACAATATAAAGTATCCATCGACAGCAAGTAAAACTGTTCTCACAACTCTTTGCTGTTGCTGAAGCTTTATATTTTACATTGGGGTTTTTTTTCAGGAATCTATCACATCTTTTTTTTTTTTCTTTCTGAAATGAACAGATGAAACAATGTTTCTTTTAAGATAAAAGTAACAGTTAATAAACAGTAATGTCTTCATTGATTTCTTCCAGCTGATCTTCAATTAGTACTGGTCTCTAAATTAACTTTAGCACTGTAAGCTTTTCTAGAATGTGAAACAGAACAGAGGCAGAAAACAGCAGTAAAAGTAGGCATATTAGTTGCATGTCTCATAATGCTATGCCTGTAAAGCACAAATACGTCTTTTGGGTTTTTCCTGAAAAGACAAAAGCAAAGCTAAAAGGTGTTAGGACAGTGTCTTGGCCCTATTCTAAGTAAAATAAATGAAAAAGGCTTACTTCTGTTTGTGAGGAGGAAGAGAAACACTGAAACCATGGAGGGAAATAGACAGCTACTTGTCAGTTCAACTGTGCAGCACCAGAAGGTTATGAATACAGCCCAGAAGTTGGAACTGCGAGACTAACTGCTAGACTGACTTCAGAAAGATGATCCCTAGCTTCTGGCCTTGCCCCTAGGACTGTTTTTTATCTTATAAATTTATTTTTTTTATCTTAAAAACAAACAAAAAATGTCTCAGAAAAAAAGTACTGAAAAGAGAATTTCAAGGTATATTTCATCATTATATTCAGATTCATCCCATGCACTGCAGCCACCCTATACAAATGCCTGTCTGGGCTGAATATAGAGATACATAAATGCAGCTGTGCTCCTGAATTCTGGGAGTCAATGTCTTGCTTCCCTATGTGTCTTCCTGAGCAAAGAGGCTAAAAGAGAATTTCTTAAAAGAACAAGAGAGTGAGCTCCTTTCCTTTTTTTGTTTCGCTTCTTGCCTATGTCATTTGTGCACTACTCTAAAAGAGGAACTCGGACAAAATCTTTCTTGACAGACAGGGACTGTCTTCAGAATCTCAGGTAAATATTCTCATCACTGAGCTTTTATATGAAAATGAAGGCTGATCTTTTTCTTATGACCTCTTAAATAAAAGCAGCTACCCATTCTACTTAACTGCACATGGAGTTTCTTTTAAGAAGCCTTAGTAGCTGAAGCATTTCTGATTAGGTGGAAAAGGACTGTTTTCTGAAATCTGGTGGGATTTCAGCATCATGTATGCACGAGACATGACCTCTCAAAAGAAGTAGCAGTTCTGTACACTTGGTTTTCAGATTTCTAGCTTTCAGCTCAGGGGTTTCAACTGTAGGACATAATTCCAGGCATCCTAATCCTTTCTTAGATCTGGACATGTTTTTGTACAGTTATGGCCAGCTTTGCCAACCTATATGGCTTGAAACTTTGTAAAGACAGAGTTCAAATTGAAACCATACCCATCCTCAATTTCTCTTTTTTGGCAGGCCACCTATATCGTTCTGGGGTCAACCCCAAGTGATGGCTGACACCAAAAGCATAATCAATCAAAGTGCCAACTTAGGTAGCTAATGTAACAGTCGAGACCTAGAGAAGTTGAAGTGTAATTTCATGGAGAGTTACCAGGAATAAATACAGGTGCCTGCACTACAGACACCACCATTGGAGTTAGCTGAGTGACTACCTGAGTCACTACCTCAGTGACTACCTTCCAGCTTCTCCTTACAGTCAATGAAAAGCTTGCATATTTAGAGTAACATACATCTTATGCATACATATCAAATGAGTCGGAAAAGTGACTGTGAAAGAGTCTAGTTCTCTCTGGTTTAGACAGTTGCCATCATCTATACCTGGCCATCTATACCCCCAAAATGGCCTTGTCAAATCAATTGATAATAAAAATACCCCACATTTTGACATAGACAACCTGTTTATTCCCTAGTCAGTTGTCTCCTTTTTGCAGGAAAGCAACCAATAGGATGGCCGTGAGGAAGTTCTGAATGGACCTAAATTAGTAAGAATTCTCTGACTCTTCTCAGCATTAAGTCTTGGAATATCACAGAGGTTCTAGAGGACTTTCTGTGACCCTAACTCATGACATAGTTTCTTCACCCCGTGTTTCAGTGTAAATACCTCTGAACACAAGATTTTCTTCATCTAATAACAGATTTCACAAGCAACATGAATAATCGAGGATTATCTATGATACTAAAATAAGAAAGTAGTTTCTAAAAGGGTGAATTAATATTTGGGGTTTTTTATACCTTCCACTGTTCCTCTAGAAGAATATCTACCCTAGGAGATGGAAGATAACTGGGGACTGGTTTTTGGGCTCATTAAAATATGAATCATTCTCCATCACTAGATTAGATCAGGAAAATATAAAACATATTTGCAAATTTTTAAAGCTATTATATGCATGAAAAATATTATTCTTTTATTATTATTGCAAAAGGCAGAGTTAATTAATTTTGCCACATCTCTTAAGTTAAAAAAAAAGTTTAAATAAAATGTTAAATAAATTATCTCTAGCACAAATGTTTTTATGTGTTTTCCATAAAAGACAAAGCAATTCTGTTCTCTGAAGATTATACTAGTCTTAACCTAGTTATGCTTGAAATGAATATGAAAATATAAATATATTAAAACATTTTTGCTATTATTTATATATCGTAAATAAATTGCTTAAAATCACTCCAACGCATATCTTCTTAAATTAAATAATTTACAAGTCTTTCCAATGTTCTAAATAAAAACATGTAATTCCTATTCCATATTTACATAAATAGTCTGCATAATTGTTCTTTTAGCATGGTTACTGCATTGGTTGATTTGACTAATATTAAATATGTATGAATTTCCTACTACTCCCTAGGGCTCTCAGAAACAAGATGAATCTCAAGAGACTGATTTCAAGTTTAAATTTAAAGAAGAAAATCCTTACAGATCCAAGCATCTTTGAATCTTTTTTCAATTGTTGAAGTCTAATTTTCACCTCAAGTAAACATTTAATAAATAATTATTACTGGAAGATTTACAAGCAGTGCTAAGATTAAGTAAATTATTTGTGTATCTTTTTTCAAGCTTTTAGGCAGTTCTACATCCACCCAAACAATAAGTAGGACATGATTGATCTTTTTACAATACTATTCACACTGATAAATTAAAATTTTCCAATCCAGCTGATCAAGTAACTAAGTTTCAATATTAGTCTTGGGAAATGCAATTCTTACAACACTGTTCTCCAGAAATTGCTGATATCTTAGCTAGCTGCAAATAACGACTTATAATAACTATCAATAATAGCATTTAAATAGAATAAGTAACATTTTGTTCATGCTGATAAAGAGTTAAACATTTGTTATGCATGAAAAAATCTTGTGAGCTACAAGTATTGTCATTGATGGACTCGACATTGCAATTGTTACAAGTGGTGAGCTTATGCAGAAGTCAATGGGTTTGTAAAGTAAGTATAGCATCTTTTTAAAAGAAGAATAATTTTTTAAGTGTATATATCCCTCATTATATCACTTGCTCTTGCATTCTCAAGAATGCCTTAATGTAGTCTTAAATACTGTACATGCTGAAGCCATGACTGCATATGTATGTCTTTGTCCTCCTACAGTTTATAGGATTATATAATTAATAACAACACTATGTTGAGTTTCCTGGGAACACTGAAATAGCGCTTGATAACTTCTTAACAAAGACCTAATCTTACATTCTTTGAGTACACTGTGGGCATTTGCTGTAGAGTGGTAAGAAAATCTTAATGGCAAGAGCACCGGACAGGGAGCTGGTCCAGTGTAGCCTGTTAGAGCACTGTATCATTGCTGGTAGGGGAACTCATAGCTGAGGTTGTCTAAACTGCTTCTTAAACCAGTTCTTAGGCAGCTAATGATGAAGCTCTCTAAAACCACCCAAGCTGTAAAGGGGAAAAAAAATTAAAAAAATAAACAAACAATTGTTCTAATTGTTATCGGGGCTCTTGGTCAAACTATTATAATAGGATGTTCAGAAACCATCCCTCATTACAATTGGTTTTATACTTAGGCATGTCAGTTAACTTTCCTGCACATATTTTATATTTACACAAGTGAAAGGCAAGTCATTTTAGCTTCAGGTCGCTACATAAAATAGATCATGCAGTTCTAGTAAGTGACACCTTTTCTGACCCCTCCTAAAGTTTAGTATGTGACACACAGGTGTAGAGAAATGTCTTACTGCCAGTAATAACCATTATGTTTTCCTGAATCTGTGGAGTATAAGCAGACACTGGATATTTTCCAGTCTAAACAGAAGCCGAAGTTTATTCATATGATGGTTAGAAAAAATAAAAATAAAATTTGAGGTGACTTCAATGTGAGCCAAGTAATGTAATGAACCTATAAAATGCTTAGTGAGATGCAGTCAGGCTTGCAGATGTGTTTACAAAAAGGAATGTTCTAGTTTCATATTTATTACGAGCTTTCTCTGATTTAAGACTACTATATATTGAAACTGAGTAAACAGGTCTTTATTTACATAAACGTCAGCATATCAAAACAAAACTAAACTGAAAAAAAGTCTTTCAAAACAGTATTATCTTCAGTAAGCTTTCTGTAATTAGAGAATAAAGAAACCTCATTGAACCTAAGAAACAGTTCAGAAAGGCTATTAGAAAAAAATCAATACCCTTAAAAATAGTAATGCAGAGATGGGATTCTAAAATGCTGTTCGTTGGATTCTGACTGCATGAAACCATCAAAGTGCAGCACTCCAGTAACATTTTAATAACACATTCAGGTGGTAATATAATAGACAGGCAGCGTTTTGCATTATAGTCGAAATGTCTTGATGCATAATTCTAGTGTATGAAAAAAGCATTCATATAAGTAACCTTGCATAAGTGGGTCTTTACTTCTCCAGTAGCTGAAATATAGAACACTGATGAGACTCCCCTTTTATCAAAGCAAAGGAAGCACAATTGCATTGTAAACCCAAAAGCAGTGACAGAGTATGATTTTATATTCATTTTCAAAAGTGCTGTGGACTAAACAAAGTACAAATCAAGGGATATTTGAGTCTTCTGTGGGTTAAAAACACAATTCTGTTCTCAAAATGTTAGTAGGAGTTTAATGACTTCAGCAGTGGGTAGGCCTAGACTGAATGGGGTTTGTCAATGAGATACTAAGTATTTTCTTCCATATATTGAGTAAAATCAAATACAACCAAGAGAAACTGGATCTTTGACTGTTCCCATTGAAGTCAATAGCAGAACTCCCTTTTACTTGTTTAAAAGCAAGTCCTAAATAGATGATTCTTAAGTGAGCATTTTCCAAGCTAATTATAAAAAAGAATGGCTCATTCTTTACTTCCTTGAATGGCCATGATACAAAATGATTAATTTAAGGACAATATTCCTACTGTTAAACTGGTTTGCATAGTAACAAATAATCATCATCAAGGGAAATTATTTTGGAACATACTTCATACTGTTTATGCCATACAAATACAAATAATAGCAAAACGCTGTAGATCTGTTCTGCTGCTCCTTTGGGAATATTGTAATGGCAGGAGAAACTGGCTAGTTCTAGCTTAGATAAAATCTGTTCAGTTTTCCTATGTTTAGTTCCCATATGTTCTGGTCCTCAGGAGATGTGAGTTTTTCCATTATTTAATGGGGTTTCTACCACCTCCCTTGGGAGACTATAATGTAGTCCAATAAATCACACCATTAAGGCAGTTTTCAGTTTAAATTTCCTTTTTTATATGTACATCATCCCTTTTATGTAGTTATATCTCGATGTATTGTCACAAACCCTTTTTTCAATTATTTTCCATCATTTGTTAATAAAATCCAGCAAAGCACCAGAGGTCTTACAGCCAAAAGAGTGAACTGATAAGATACTACTGCCCATTTATGAGCAAGGCTGCATGGAAAGACACAAAATTAAATTTGTTCCAAGCATAAGTACTGTAGAGCAAGTGAGACAGGGTACTTTCAGCAGTGTAGTCTTCCAGTGTGCAAAATGGTAATTCCAGAGGAGCATCCTTAGCATGTGAAACATGAACATAAACTCCAACTTCAGTAGAAGGACCTCCTTATACTCCAGTTTCAGAAACAGAGAGCAAAAAGAGGCCAAGGCAAGGATTTTGAGTGTATGTCAGACCTCAAAATATTTAATATGTATTCTGTTTCAGCCCAGTGTTCCCAGTTATCCTACTCCAGCCAAAAATGCTTACTCTAGCTGAAAGCTGCCATGCACCAATGACTACTGTGGTGAGCCATGAGACATTAGCCATAGGCCATCAAATGACACATACTACCTAGTAACAGCTCTTCCTTCCCATGCTGAGCAAAGGTCTAGGGGCTTAGGTACTGCAATTATTTACTGGTAGTGCAGCTGCAAAGAAAAGGGGCCAGAGGCCTGACTGGATGCTGGGAATATTTTTGCTGCTGCTCTGCATGTACTTGCATGGTCTAATTTCAAGAGAGTCAAAGATTATTATTTTCTTATTTGTTAGTTTTGCCCACATTATAATGTAATGTAGGAACATTACATTATATATAACACTTTTACATGAAAAAGAGACAGGAACTAGAAACTGGCAGCATTTTCAAAACCTTTTGAATAGCCAAGAGCACAAGTCACAACACAAGTCAGACGGTAGGTGTCCTGAAGCACATTTGAAAAAAAGCATTTGAAAATCAAGCCTTCTTCCACTAGAGAAACAATTAGCCACACTGAAATACATGCACTAAAGGTACAGATGAGCTTTTCTTATTAATGAGCTTTTTTAATTAATTATTTTCTTCATATTAATGCTTCTAGATTTCAAGGAGCTGGTTGTTGTGTACTGGTTGGGGTTCCTTTGTTTGTTGTGGTCTTTTTAACACTTGTACATCATCAGGTTTTCAGCTCCCGTACATTGACATTTTTTCTCCTGACTTCTCTGGAGTTGTGACAATTTATGTTAGTTGAGGATCTGACCCATCTTCCCCTTTCTGAAGTGGAATTTTCTATACAAACCTCTATTCTTCACTGCAAGATCTTTGAAAATGTTTACTTTATTTCAAGGTGATTTCTGGATTAAAAACACACAAAGAAAAGTATAGTCATATGAATACTACACACAGCTTTATTGAATATACAGTAGCTTCACTTGATTTCCTTTTCATATTTGTATCAAGCTGGATATCTATTCTAGACAGACTATCATTTAAAACAAGAGACATACCAAATGAGTAAATGAGGTTATATTACTAATTAGCATACTGTCTCCTACTACCTCCAGTAAGCTACTAAAATGTGACTTCCATTTTATCACATAGATGAAACAGTTATCTTTCAGGGTTTGAAATTTCTGTGATCTTTATGCTTAATAAGCTCAGTAAAAGGCATTCAAATTACATCACTTTTGTCTTGGAAGTTAAATTGGGAAATATTGCATTCTCTGAGATGATAAACTCTGTAGAAGATAAATTATCATGAGAAATAGTTTTAATTGATTTACCATAATAAAAGTTATGTGACTTTGAAGTGCAAATGACACATTAAAATGAAGCTACAGTATGTTGATAATACAGTGGCTTCTTTGTTAATGGAATTACTGACACTGCAGATGCTTGCAGAAGAGTTGTCCTCTAGTGTTAAGTGAGAAACACTGATGGAAATTGAAGATATACTGTATTTAAATCCAAGCTTAACTCTCCTTCTTCTGTGAGCTGTACACTGATCTCAACAATGTAAATGCAATATATTTCAACAACAACACATGCAATACGAAAACAGCTTGAGTCTGAAATTTTAACGCTAGGTTTGGAACACAATTATCCTGAGTTTGTCATTGTGACTGCACCGAAGCCCCAAGAAAATCATTAGTCCCTACCTCAATTCCCCACTTGCAAAACTGAGCCAAGAAAACCACTTTTATGCTCAGACGTGTTGGCCAATAGCTAAACAACGCTGTGTGTTGTCTTTAGAGATATCTGTTCAAAATGAAGGAAATATCATGTTCAAAATGAAGGAATATGCACGTACGTCCTCACCAGCAATCCCTATAAATGTTCTCTTTATAGCTTTGTAAGGCTAAAGAAGATGACTAAGAAATTTATAAACCCAGTAACATAAAACAATGCAACTTCATTTTCTCATTGTTTTCTCACACCACTTATCTTTGTGATCTTTGACTATATTATCCAATTATTCTTCTTCCTTCATCCAGATCTTTTACCTTCTTTTTCTTGTGATTTTACAGTCTTATTTCCCACTCCCAGCATTTCACTCTATCTTCAACTCTCTCTTACTTGTGAACCTTTGATTTTCTGTTTTCCTTTCCTCAAGAAATGCCTTTCCTGCTTTCCTTTCATACAGTGGTACACATTTTCTATTATTTCTCTGACCTTTTCTCAGCTGCTGTATGTCTTATCCAAACTTATTCTTTACCTAGTCCTACATTCTCTTTCTTTTTCCTGTACACACAACTCTCTTCCTTATAAGATTTCCTTTTCATTTGTCTCTTTATTTTCTCCTTACCGTTTCTGAATTCTTAGTTCAGAAATATAGTAAAAGAACTTCTGATATCTTATCATCCTCTAAATTTTGAACAAAAATAAACTAATAACTGTCTAAACTATTTTTAATCCATTGGTGTAAGAATCTGTAAGCACTCTATCTACAAGAGTGTAATGGGTTAACCTTGGCTGGCCACCAGGTGCCCACCAAGCCACTCTATCACTCCCTTTCCTCAGCAGGACAGGGAGAGAAAATAAGATGAAAAACTCGTGGGTCAAGATAAAGATAGGGAGATCACTCATCAGTTACTGCCATGGGCAAAACAAACTTGGCTTGGGAAGGATTAATTTAATTTATTGCCAATCAATGACAGAGTAGAATAATGAAAAATAAAAATAAAACTAAAACCACCTGCTCTCCACTTTCCCTTCTTCTCTGTCTCAGCTTCACTCCTGACTCTTCTGCCTCCTTCCCCAAACAACAGAAGGGGATGAGGAATGGGGGCTGAAGTTATTCCTTAACACTGTGTCTCTGCCATTCCTTCCTCCTCACTTTGTTCCCCTGTTTCAGCCTGGGGTCCGGTCCACAGGAGACAGCCCTTCACAAACTGCTCCAGCACGGGTCCTTTCCACAGAATGAAGTCCTTCAGGAATAAACTGGTCCAGAATGGATCCCCCACAGGCCACAGTTCATGTCAGAAAACCTGCTCTTGTATGGCTTCCTCTCCACGGATCGGAGCTTCTGCCAGGAGCCTGCTCCTGCGTGGAGTTCCCTCAGGGCATATCCATTTGCTCCAGGATGTGATGATCCATGGGTTGTAGGTTGGATACCTGGTCCACCTTGGACCTCCATGGGCTGCAAGGGTACAACCTGCTTCATCATGGTCTTCTCCACAGGCTGCAGGAGAATCTCCGCTCCAGTACCTGAAGCACCGCTTCCCCTCCTTTCTTAACTGACCTTGGTGTCTGATGGGTCATTTCTCTCACATTTTCTCACTTCTCTCCCACAGATGTCATGCAGCATTTTTTACCCTTTCATAAATGTTATCATAAAGGCACCACCAGCATCGCTGATGGGCTCCGTTTTGGGCAATGGCAAGTCCTTTTTGGAGCTGGCTGAAGCTGGCTGTATCAAACATGGAGGCAGCTCCTAATCTCTTCTCACAGAAGCCAACCCTGCACACCCATTGCCTCACTACCAAAACCTTGCCACGTAAGACCAACACAGCATGCAGCTGTGCAAAAATCCATTCCTTAGATTTTTTTTATTTGATTAGCTATTCTTTAGAAAAATAACAAAATGCAGTGTTTGCTATAACATTTCACATACCTATGCTAATAATGCCTATATAGTTAAACTTTTCATACTAGGTAATGGACAAATACAGTTAAAATAGTGGAGGTAACAATAAGCATCAGGATCTTACTTGTGCATTCATTTGCCAGTTTGCAACACTCATATATTCCACAGCCTTTCAGCTTGGAAAGCTTCTATCCATTTTTTTTTTAGTAGCTGTTTAAACAAAAATAGATGTTTATCTCTTTAAAATTTTGCCAGGAAGCTGTCACTTTCCCATTTACTCATGCTATGTTGTGACAGAATGTGTCAGCTTCTTGCACAAATGAAAAGAGATATAGACCTGTATTTACTTTAGCTGAAAAAAAGTAGTCATCAATTCCGAGAAAAGTGTTTTCCCATCTGAAAAGATGGATAAATAAGAGAGGTTTTGTGAAGTAACTATTTACCAATGCTTAAAAGGTAGTTGCAAGGCAAATATTCCAGTTCAATTCACCAGTACCCATCACGAAGAGAGCAGATAGACTCATAACATGTAGAATTAGATATCTGTAGCAAATAAAAGCATATATCGAGGGAGCTAATGTTCTTATTGAAGCCTTTGATGTTTAAAAGTATCAACAGTAACAAAAACGGGTAAATGAACCTATGCAAGACTTTCTCTTTGCTCCCATGTTTGACATAAAACAGAAATGCCAATTGGAAAATCTTTATCCTAAATTGGACTCATATGCTGAAAAGTTTGGAATTAATCAGTACACTACTATAGAAGGTTCTTAGAGATATTTTTATGGTGTGCATACATAAGAAGAAAATAAGTAATAGAGGGTAATAATACATAATATCTGTAACTTTGTCTTCTTGAAAATTGTTTAATTTTTATCAGTCTCACAGAACCCAAATTTCTACCATGTAATAAGTTAAAATGCAAGTTCCAATTTAAAAATAAATTTTTTAAAACATTCATTGAAAACTTAACCACTATGAGAAATCGGAGTATCAAGTAGCAGAATCCTTAAAATCTATTAAATTCCAACTCAAAAATTCCATACATCATGAATCCAGGAAAAAAAAAAGGAAAACTGCCTATGAAACATAGAGGTCAGGCCTTAAACAGATATGAAAATGAAATTACAGATCAGCTGAAATCCTAGGAAAACACCCATGGTATTTTAAAGGACCAAGGTTCCAGCCTAGAGGTTAAATCTGTAAGATAATTTATGATGCAGAACAAAAATATCTTCATAAGGCATGTCTTGGGTTGCAAAATGGAACATAGTACAGAAATCATTATGCCAGTGGAAAGCTACTGAAAAATGTTTTTCTAGCCCTGGCTGACACTGCAATAACACAGCTACACTGCTGTCAGTACAGGAGCCAAGGTCATTGTATATACCACAGAGGCTGCATTCTCTCTTATGTATATGTCTTATTGAATCAATCCATTGAGTCATAGAGTCATAGAATCATCAAATGGTTAGAGTTGGAAGGGACCTTAAAGGTCATTGAGTTCCAACCCCCCTGCCATGGGCAGGGACACCTCTCACTAGATGTCAAATGACTCCAGGATACCTTACGGCTGCATTAGGGCTGCTCTCCCTTGTCCCCTTTACTGAAGTCTTTCAGAGGAGTTAAAAAATACCAAAGGGATGCAAAGTCCAACCAACCTTCTTCCTGTTCCAGATACAGGTAGATGTGGGGAAAGTCTACACAGTGGAGCTTTAACATGATGCTAAACACAGAGGGCATAGGTCCAGACATGTGTCTATGATTAAATGAAATTTTGTCAGTGGCAAAACATGGTTATGTTCTTCATAACGAGGCCTGACTATGTATCTCATGGACAGGCATTATGGAATATCTTAAACTGCTACTGTTTTTATTATACTATGCATTCTGTTCAATGAAGAAACAAAGATATTAATCTTATAACAAGACTGGTCTGTCATCTTTTCATGAGCACTAGTATGTTTTCTAAGATAGCAGTCAACACCAGTATTAACAACAGCTTTATAAAAATACAAAGAACCCTATTCAGATTGGAAACTCAGTTTCTCAATCACAATATAGAGATAATAATAGCCAGATGCCCATAAATAATTAATAATCATCATCTGACAACTCCCCCCTCACTCAGCTCCTACCTCAATCATCAGGAAAACGTATCTTTTAAGAATGTTGTCAAATAATAGGTAGGGTACACAGCTGCTGCCGTTGCATATCCTGGGCACTTCTCTGTTCTTAGTAACAGCTGCAAGTAAACTTTAGTTCTTTCATTTCATATTGAAAAATTCCATTTCAATGACTTAGGATCATAGAAGAGAATCATAGAAGATCTCAAGTTGGAAGGGACACACAAGGATCATTGAGTCCAACTCCTGCTCCTCGCAGGATTACCTGTAACTAAAGCATGTGACTAATAAACATCGTCCAGATGCTCCTTGAACTCTGACAGGCTTGTTGCCTGTTCCAGTGACCAATCACCCTCTCAGTGAAGAACCTTTTCTCAGTGTTCAATCTGAACTTCCTGTGATGCAACTTCATTTTCTTGCATCCCATTGCTGGTCATGAGAAAGGACGTCAGCATGTCTCTCTCTACTGCCCTCTTGAGGAAGGTGTAGACAGCAATGAGGTCATTCCTCAGCCTTCTCCAACATGAACAAGCCAAGTCACCTCAGCCTCTCCTCATAAGTCTTGCCTTCGAGACCTTTCACCATGCTTGTTGCCCTCCTCTGGACACACTCTCATAGTCTGATGACCTTCTTGTATTGAGATGCCCAAGACTGCACACAGTTCTCAAGGTGAGGCTGCACCAGTGCAATGTAAAGTGGGACAATCACCTCCCTCAAGCAGCTAGCTATGCTGTGCTTGATGTACCCCAGGGCATGGTTGGCCCTTTTGGCTGCCAGGGCATACTGTTGACTCACATTCCATTTACCATCGATGCAGATACCAAGATCTCTTTCTATGGGGCTGCTCTCCAGCCTCTTGTCCCCCAGTTTGTATAACGGGGATTACCCACCCCATCCCAGATGGAGAATCCAGCCACCTGCTCTTGTTAAATTTCATACAGTTGGTGACTGCCGAGCCATATGAATTGTTTTATTTTACAATGTTCCAATGAAGGGATTTTTCTTAGTCACTGAAGAGCAGGGTTCTGCTTTCAGAAAGGTAGTGGAAAACTCTCCTTGCAAGGATAAAGGCAAACAAGTTATTAATTTGTAGATCTGTAGGGTTTGGTGACTAAAGCTCTGTATGGCCAAACGTATGTTTCATGGCAACTCTGCTAGGGTAAATTCTGTAATAATCTCTGCATAGTTGCTTTCACCCTGAAGAGTAAGCAGTAAAGTAACCTCACTAGACACACATGAAAAATTACCAACTGGTTTGATAGTGAACTGGATCTTCCTTATTTTAATACATTTTTATGTATCATATGGTTACAAATTGGAGATCGGTGAAATAAATCCTATGTATGTATGAATATATATGTATGTATGTATGTGTGGGTGCATGTGCTCTAATAATTCAAAGTCCTTACTCTATTTCATCAACACATAAGAAAGAATAAAAGCACAAATGGGAAAGAAAAAGCACTGTATCAAGCTTTGATTAATTCATTTTAATAGTGTAGGAATAATGTTCCTGAAGTAAATCACAGCAAACAGTGATTTGGATAGAGGTCATATGCATACCTAAAGAACAATGGAAAGTCAAGGTCATTATATATGAAATTTCTCAAAAATAAACACTTGGGCTTTAGGATATTTATTCACTGACCCTGAAATGTCAGCTTGACACTGATACTAATGTAGCACACTTGTCTCTGGAGTTTATCCCACTATGCAAAGGTGCCGCTTACTGTGAGAATCTTTCTGAGGTGCTCCAAGTGCATTCCAGAAGCCATCTGCATATGCTATTTTATTGCTAGGTCTCATAAATCAATATTATGTAGAAACATCTATAATTTCATATTGTATTAGAAATAGGATAGCCACAGTGCTGCACATTTGAGGTCCTAATGACACTAGTGGTACAGTACTTACATTTTAAACATTTTATTGAACAGCTTGAGGTTATTCGGTTTATAAAACCCCCAGACTGTTTCCTCACAAAGCCCTGGGGCTCTGACCTAGTAAAGTTCAGGCTGCTGAAGGCAGGGGAGGAGTCCTACTTGCACTTGCTAATGGATAAATAGTAGAAAACATCAGTGGAAACTAAAGATCTGAATGCAGGTGGCTGCATATAATCAATACTGCTAATAATAAGTAATGACGTTTTTAAATATGTGAACATGATGCTGCAAAATAACTTCCATTAAATGTACAAGGGACCAACAACGAAAAACAGGGTGCACTAATCATAAGCATAAGCACAGAAAAAAACATCAACCATCTAACAATCAATTCCTGCTACTGGGCTACGGTATTGAGGTGTACTCTACCATATTACTCATTTTATTGAGTATCTCATCTGTATCATCATCCTGCCCTGAGTCTGAATAGAATATATGTTGGAAATTGTAAGAATGATTCCCTTAGAGATTTCCCCCTACCTTGTCTGTTTCAGAAGGTTTTGTCAGATCTGAGGATATTGTAGAAGAGGTCTTATTGTCCATTTTCTTTCTGGTTGCTGCATGACTATATCAAGGCTTTTGGCTTTACACAGGTACCTGACAAGCCCACAACTCCAGATATATAGATTATTTCAAATTGCTCTTTAATTTTATGCAGTTAAATCAACAAGGCCAAAGGCTTCAGACAAACAAGGAATTTTTCCATTGCCTAAATTTTGCTGGGCAATGCCATCTGAGATGTCCTGAGATATCTTTCCTCATCCTCAACTGATGTTCCCAAGCAGCCCATCTGCCAGCCCAAAATGAAGAACTTCGTTTTGCTTAGGCACCATGTTTAGGCACCTGAACTTCTTCTTAACCACTTTCTACACAAAAGCAATTTTCTTCAATCTTCTGTCAGTATTATTGTATAAGGCTTACACAAGCTCCTGCAAAGACTAGACAGAAGTGATAAATTAGAATGAAGGATACAGGATGTGGTTTACTATTCCAGACTGTTTATTACAGAATAACTACTGTTTCTATGGATATCTCTATAGTTTTCTTGCTTACTTTCTCTCAATACTTTTGTATTATTTCATCTGGTTCTCTCCCAAATATACACAAGCCCTGCACAGAAAGCATTCAGCCCTTTGATTTCCCTTCAGAATTCATGCGATCCCAGTGCTGCCTGGCATGTGGCCTGCGTCTTTGGCAACAACTCTTGTTTGAGATGAATACTTCACAAAAATCTGAATGCTCTTTTATACTTCATCATACTTCCGTAGCGGTTCAAACACTCACTAGTTTCAAAAAAGTTTACCCAGGAGAAGACCAGCATGCTGAAATACTTTTACAAACTATAGGAATAGTATCTTTGGTGTGATTATAGAGTCTAGAATTTCTCAGATATGAAAAAGAGATCTATCCATCTGAGCCGTATGTACACCATTGTGTATTTATTTTGCACATGTCATGGTTAGGTTACTAAAAGCCAAAGAATTCTAATTCTTTTTTTTTCCCAGTTCAGCCCAACCAGCAATGTCTAGATGCCTCGGAAATTGTGTCAGCTGGGGTGAGAAACTGATGATGGGAACAGCTATTCCTCTAACACAATTCAGCTGCAAATTCAGAAGCTCCTGTTGCTGCTTTATAAGATCTGTTGCCTTGGACAACATAGGCAACTCAAAGAATAGGGGAAGGAAAAATCAACTACATGTATCTAACCACAGGCTTCCATGAAACCTCCAATGATATAACAATCCTCCTTAGTTAGTTGGGGAAAAGAGCTTATATTACATTCTAGAAGCTTAGAAACTTTTCTTTCCTGCTGCTCCAGACATTGCTGTCCTGTTTCTACCCCATCACAATTCCTGTTTTTGAATACATTTGCTGTTAACACTCTCACCTGTCCTCTTAACATACTCCTTCTCCCACAATAGTACTATAGTGTGGATGTTATCTACCTAGACTTTAGCAAGGCCTTTGATACAGTGTCCCACAGTATTCTGCTGGAGAAACTGGATGCTTATGGTTTAAATGGGTATACTCTC
>KZ506734.1:18252-40174 GCA_002844005.1 Limosa lapponica baueri | reverse complement strand
TTTTTTTTTTTTCATTGGTTGGACTAGATGATCTTAAAAGGTCCCTTCCAACCTAGGTGATTCTGTGATTCTGTGATTCTATACAGTTCCTTCTGAAGCTTCCCAAGCCAGGCAGGAGTAAGATATCTTAATACTTTTTCTTCTATTATTTTTCTCTATCCACTGTACTGCATGTTCTCACATACTCTAACACAAAGATTACTCTAGTACAGCCATAAGAAAAAGTTATCACTGCAAGCCTTTTCAGAGAGACAAGTCACAAAATGGAAGCCGCCTCACACTGCTAAGAGTTATACACTCTCTACATACAAGCAGCAGGTTAAAGCATTAGGTTCTTGTTGATAGGACGAGTCAGCTCCTAGCATACATGCTATGAATTCTCCATTCCACATTTCATTGATCATGCAGAATCATAGAATCATAGAATCGTTACAGCTGGAAGAGACCTACAAGGTTATCCAGTCCAACCATTAACCTAACACTACCAAGTTACTTCTAAACCATGTCCCTCAGCACTACATCTATGCATCTTTTAAATACCTCCAGGGGTGGCAACTCAACCACTTCCCTGGACAGCCTATTCCAATGCTTGAAAACCTTTCTGTGAAGAAATTTTTCCTAATATCCAATCTAAACCTCCCCTGGTACAACTTGAGGCTATTTCCTCTTGTCCTATTGTCTGTTATTTGGGAAAAGAGTAGGGAGTTCGATCCTGTAATGTAGTGTGAAGTTATATGTTAAAGGGTGTGAATAACTTTGTGTATGCATAAAGTAATTACTGGAAATCCTACAATTTAAATTAGTTATGTGCATAAGAAAATATTCAATTATGTTTTGATTTTTTTTAATGTCATAATTTCCAGATACCATTTTTCTTGCCTAATAAACATTGGCAAGTCATTGTTTGTTTTTTCCATTTTCCTATGAGTAAAGATGCCTTTTGCAAAAGCCGTGCATTACAATGTAGTAATGTGGATTACAATGTAAGAATGAAAAAAGAGAATATGTGACTATAAAAACTCAAGTATAAAACAGTCTTATGTAAATGCTTTCATCTTTGTGGCACTAACCTTTTGTTTTCATTTTATAACTGTATAAACAAAAATCAAAACTCAATTCTCTCCTCTGATGTGAATGGAAAATGGTTAGAGGAGGCAGCTCCAAGGCTGAAAAGCAACAACAAAATAGAGGCATATTCTTGAAAAGGAAAGCTTTTTGAATATGCTGTATTTTAGTTTTTTCTTCCTAAGGCATATTTACTTACAGTTTTGATATTAATATATATTTCTGCCTTTGAAATCTGATGATTTAAGAATTGCAGTGAGCATGATTCCTGAAGTTTTGAAGCTGAAATTGAATTGCAGTTAAAAAAAAAAAAATTCTTAAGTTACGTCTGGTATCTACATACTGTTTACCATCTTCCTGAATTTAGGTGGCTTTAACAGTATCTTTCTTTTTGATGCTTCATTGTTGTT
Organism: Limosa lapponica baueri; assembly: GCA_002844005.1. Lineage (NCBI taxonomy): Eukaryota > Metazoa > Chordata > Aves > Charadriiformes > Scolopacidae > Limosa > Limosa lapponica. Next base: position 38,699 of record KZ506734.1, on the reverse strand, counting down.
AACATTTTTTAGTATCTACTTTATTATGTAAAAATAGTATAAAATTTATATCATAAAAATGGCTAAAATAATCCTTCTGTTTAAAAAGAGACAGAGGAAATTCTTATCTACATGAAAGAGGAATGAAGAACATTTTATATTTCAAGGAACCTCTCTCATTTTGAACATACCTAGATGCGTCACAGCGTCTCTCCAAGATAAAATATTGTCACAGGCATTTTCATGGAGTTCAGTGATAGGAAAGTATGTTTCCATGGCTGAGTGACACACTTTCTAGATCAGCTGTTCAGACAAGAGCCTCAGCTGGGGGCAGTAAATGAGGTTCTACGATGTCTCCATGGTTGGCAATACAAGGCATCTTGCTAAAGTTTTAATTGGAAGACTCCCTGAGTGTTGTTAAATCCAGCATTGTGCATTAGAATCACTGTCACCATTCAATTTTATTTTGAGGGTTCTTGGAAAAATGAGGCTTCCTAATGTATCTGAAGAAGCATGTTCTATGAACAGAGAAAGCTAAGGGATAGAAACTTTGTGTTGATTACCCTGGAAATTCAAGATACATTTTCTGTCTCACTGAAGTGAACTACCAAGATTTACAAGCAACACAGAAATCAGTATCCCAAGCTTTTTGCACTTCAAACTAGCTTGAACTGGATAAAGAGATTTGACATTCCATATCTCATTCAGAGAGTCTTCTAATGTCAGAGAAGTGTGTGATTTGTACCATATGGGCTCGCAAACTGAAAGTTACTGCGAGGTCTTAATGGATGTAGAAAAGTGCATTATCATGAACATTTCCTAGTATTGAAGTCATGTGGGAAAATATGATATTTGAGAAATCTTTCAGCATTTCTTAGCAAAAATTTATATTAACATGTGAAATTCAGTATGATTAGAGAAATTCATTTGTACTATTTTGCCTAATGCAAGATTCAAAAAAATATTTTAAAGAAACCACACATATATGAAAAAGGTTAATTTACATCTAAGAACACCAGTAAAGGCCTTTTCAAAATAATGCTAAAAATGTCTTAAGGTTGTATACTCCTCGTATTTCATGACACACATAGTATTGAAATATGAGCACCATGACCATAAGAAATTAATAAAATGAACTCAGGAAGTCTTTATTGTGTTATATCCTGTATTTTATTTTACTGTGTTTTCCTAGAATATAAATAAGCAACGAAGATGTTAATTGCATGAATCTGAGAATGGGAAAAGATAGGGGAGACAGGCCATTATCACCTTCACCTATTCAGTGGTTAATCCAGACTAAGTAGAGTTTTTTAATCCTGTCAAGAGAAATGACCCAGTACATGCTTCAGCAGAAATTCGTAGTGGTAGTACAGTCAACAGGGAAGCATCAGTTAAACAGTTAAAGGAAACATGATGAAGTGAATGTGAATCCATAAATGTACTTGCCTGAAACAAAGCTTTAAAAAAGTCATACTCTTTTTAATCCTTGTGGTTTATTGTACTGATTTTAGAATAGGTTTTCCTCAATTAATGTAGTATTGCTTGCCTGTCAAGTTCATGGCTGGCAACAGAATTCCAGAAGTCTTCAATACATTATATATTTACTCTATAAGTAGCATGTTGCCAAATCCACAGCTGGCCACCTTTTAAATGACATGTTTCACTGCAGTATTATCAGAAAGTTCCTGAATTAGAAAGTTTTGCAGTCTGTTAAGAAGACTGGGAGAAGCGAAAGAGGACAAAATGGATAGTTACATATAAACAAAATACAGAAAGCCTTTTCTTCCCCACTGCCCCTTGGAGCCTTAAGTATAATCATAATACTATAACCATATAACCATATATTCCTATAGCCATAATCCTAAAGTTATATGCCATATCTATATCAGAACTTCCTTTATATTATGTATATTTAACATAGTTCTCCATAGGAAGAAATACTCTAGAACCACACAAATTTCAAATAAGCAATATCTGAATGATGTATACTTTATACAAAAGTAAATTAAATTATCAGTTCAATGATTAATGTGATCACAAGAATTGCTAAACCTATGAATTTAATAGAGGCCAGATCCAGTAAAGAGCTTAGTAATATAGGGTGAGACACAGCAATTTGTAAGTTGGAGGTAATAGACTTCTGAGGGGCTGCTAAAACCCAAAATGCATTTTATACTAAGAGTCAATGGGTGAAAACAGACATAAAACAGATCATAGGCCTCCATCCTCATAGTTAAATTTACCCATCAGGTATCAAAGTCTGGTTCCTTACACACATGCCTTCAAGAAGAATTCAAGGCTCCCAGAGAACTCGTTGAAATGACATCCAGAAAAAATTGACAGCAAATACTTTTAAGTAAAATCTGAGAGAGGATTTTCAAGATCATGATTTCCAGCATAAAACTTTAAGGCTGTGCAAATTCCTTTTTCTTGGATCTGGCCGTACAGTTCCATCTACCGAAATATAATAAAGAGAAATGAATGGAGACAGTGGTCTCATAGTAAAGGTAGTACACATAAAATACTGATATTAACTTAAAGTCTTTTACTGAGGACCACTTACAACAAAGCCTGGTAGATTCGGAGCTATAAAAATTCTTAGTAGAGTAATGCTTCTTATCCATAAAGAGTCCAGTAATAGTGTTACAAGCTATAGTGCTTTTGATCATTATTGTAAAACACCGCAGTATCTATTCATAAAGGCTAGTGCTTGATTCACCACTCTGTAACACCAGCTTTTATGCCTCTGTAACGACTCTAAGGGTTTTCCTTTTCAATTAATTTAGTACTCATGGCAGGTGCCAGGTTGCAGAATCCAAAGCTCATTACTCAGTCACAGAAGTAATTTCTCAAAATCTATAGGTTTCCCCACTGCTCAGAAGCTGACCTTGCCCTGTTTGGTCTTTAACTGTTGTTGGTGTAATTCAGGCTGCCTAAGGTGGAAGCATGAAGCACTGAGGAATCACAGTGGAAAACCCGTATCTCTGTCCCTGGAATGCTCTTTACATTGGCCTATCAATTTTCTTAATAGGAATAAGAACAACAACCACAATAATAATTTAAACATATCTTAGCAGCAGAAACCAGGACCCATGAATATATAGTTTTAAGTTAAAAAAATGAACTGTAAGGCACTTATCTAATCACCTTGTATTGTTAGAAAAATGGCCCATGCATCATGGGCTATTTTGAACAGGCAGGCAATAGAAAGTTCTCCACAAATATATTCCATATATTTGGCCTTTGGATGCATGAAATGGGGACATAGCCTGGAATTCAAGTCTTCCATTTCCTAGGCAAGTAGTCCCATCAGAGCCTGTCATAAAATTATTTGCTTTCATCAGAAGTATTAACCACCCAGCATCAGATTAGGAGCAATTGATGGGTTGCTAAAGGAGCAGAGGGGACCAACACCTTTCCTCTTTGCTCTGTATAGCAATAGAACAGCACACACTGAACACAGGGAGTGGATTCTCTTCTCCAGAATACTTGTGTCAACTGAGAAACAGTATTTCTCTCCACTGACTTGGATTCTCTCTGTGTGTTTGCATGTATGTGTGTGGGGGAGGAGGGGGGGAATGTGGCTTTAAGTTAAAAGATCACAGTTTTGCAGGGAAAGCGACTGACTTACGCTTTCAAGCTAGGTGAATTCATCTTTGTACCTCAAATATTAGGAAAAAGAAGTAGGAGACATATGAGTTAGTTTTATCCTCAGTTGAGCTCCAGTGACATCGAAAATACAGATGAGAATCTTTTTAGAGGGTTTAAAAGGTATTTACAAAGCAAAGAAATTAATCTATTGTGTATTAGCTAGGAGCTAACTGCAGTGTATCTGATTTATCTGGATTTGATAACCTTATGAAAAACTTCCATGTTTGGAAGAAAGGGGAAAGGTATTTCATATAAGCGTTTTTTTTCTTCCTAACATTTTTTCCTTCCTAACACTTCAATTGTGTAAGTTTATGTCTATGTGTGTGAGTGTGAATATATATACACATGTGAGTAATTTTCAGTACTATGAAAAAGATATTTCATAAAAAATAATAATCTCAGTTGGGAAAAAATAACTGATTTTGAAATTCCTAACTTGTATTTTTAACTCTGATATTGCGTCACAAGAAGATCAAAATTTATCCTAGCTATCCATTTCTGAAGACCCAATATAGCTACTACACTAAAAAAGAATTTACTTTTACAGGCATAATAATAACAGAATTATAGAAAGGTTTTTAGGGAAACCTGATCCAGTGTCTCAACACCCCCATGGTAAAAAAATTTTTCCTTATGTCCAATATAAACCTACCTTCTTTCAGTTTAAATCCATTGTCCCTTGTCCTGTCACTACAGCCTTTGATAAAAAGCGCGTCTCCACCTTTCTTATAAGCTGCCTATAAATGTTGAAAGGCCACAATAAGGTCTCCCTCAAGCCTTCTCGTCTCTCTTCTCTTTGGGGCTAAACATCCTCAACTGTGTCAGCCTTTCTTCACAGGAGAGGTGCTCCAACCCTCTGATCATTTTTGTGGCCCTCCTCTGGACCCACTCTAATAGATCCATGTCCTTCTTGTGCTGGGGGCCCTGGAGCTGGGTGTAGTACTTCAGGTGGGTGTCTCATGACGAGCGAAGTAGAGAGGAATAAACACATTTCTTTTTACACAGCCCAGGATACAACTGGCTTTCTGGGTTACAAGTGCATGTTGCCGCTCATGTCCAATTTTTCATCCACCAGTATCCCCAAGTGCTTCTCCACAAGGCTGCTCTTAATCTATTCATCCTCCAGTCTATATTGATACTGGGGATTACCCTGACCTAGGTGCAGGACTTGGCCTTGTTGGACTTCATGAGGTTCACATGGGCCCACCCCTCAAGCCTGTCAAGGTCCTTCTGACAGCGTCCCTTCCTTCTAGTGAATCAACAGCACTGCTCAGTTTGGTGTCATCAGCAAACTTGCTGAGGATGCACTCAAATCTCACTGTCTATGTCATTGATGAAGATATTAAGTGGTATTTGTCCCAGTTTGGACCCTTGAGGGACATCACTTGTTTCACTGGACATTGGACAACTAACGATAACGCTTTGGACACAACCATCCAGCCACTTCCTTATCCATCTATCATTCCATCCATCAAACCCATATCTCTCCAATTCAGTGGCAAGGATGTTGTGGGGGACTGTATCTAAGGCCTTACAGAAGTCTAGTATATGATATCTGTAGCTCTTCCCTTCTCCACTGATGCAGACATTCTATTGTAAAAGGCTACTAGATTAGTCGGTAATTCTTTTACATAGAGGGTACACACACTGCCTTGCCCCTCCCTCCTTGCCTGTCCCTCCTGAACAGGCTCCAGTTGTGCAATTTCAGCAATAGCGATTATATCGTAGCTTTCCAGCTGCACAATGGCTCCCAACTTCTCCTGCTTGTTACCCATACTGCATACATTGGAGTAGAGACACTTCAACTGGGCTATTGACCTTGTCACCTTTTCATAGGAATACACCCTAAGTCTATTGAGGCACTTCACTAGTTTTCCCCTGTTGGATCTTAAAGCATCAGCAGCCTCTGGCTGTTCTCTGTTGCTCAAAACCCCATCCCCTTCCTCTGCTAAGTCTAGTTTAAAGCTCTCCACATAAGTCTGGCCAGCTTGTTGGCAAAGACCCTCTTGCTCCACTTGGTCAGGTGAATCCTACCAGCTCCCAACAGGCCATCTTCTCAAAGGTAGACTAAGTATTTCCAAATATTTACATAATGAAGAATGGCCTGTATGCATCTAAATGTGACTTAGCTATGAGTAATGTAGTCTAACTGCATTATGTGCTAAACCAGCTTTTGATAACTAGCATCTTCAGTGCATGCAAACAGAATATTTTCAGTTTTTGAACTAGTTCTATTCAGTAACTAGTTCATTATAAACTGAAAAAGAATATTAAGAAATCAAGAAGGCGTTTCTAGCGTATTAAAAAAACCTTTATGTGAGAAATCAAGATTTATTAATTTTAAGTTCTTCAAGGACGCAATGACCAGAAACAATCACTTCAGCACAGTAACTAAGATAATAGTCTCTTTTTTAAATAACTTAATTATTTTTAAATGCATGTAGGTATTATTTATCCTAAAAGGCAACTAAAAAAACAGAAAATTATGGAAAACAATGACTCAGTCTTTCTTTAGAAAAATGCTAAATAGTAAAAAGAAAAAAAGTTGTCATTTTAAAATAAAGTTTTTGTTTGCTGATTTAAATAATGATTAAAATTTTTCATTTAAATCAGTGAATTTAAATCAAATTAATCTGTCCTACTTTAAAGTAATTATAAGATGAAAGACTCTTTGTAACAATGACATTAAACAGTATCATTTAAAAGTCTAGTTGTTCTACGACCCTCTTCCCAAGCTGTTTACCAAAAAGTCTTCTATACAGAAACTATATAGGTTTATATGAAAGAAAGCTTTTGTTATGTTTTGTTATTCTCTGAGGAGTTGTTTATTCATATATTATATTAGAAGCTGATTTTTTTTATAAACTTCATTTGGCTTTTATCAGCATTATATTCTTATTGTTGTCTTTTAACCTACATATTAAACCAAACATCAGGAGACCTGTCATCTCAGCAATGCACTCAGCAAAAGTTGAAGACCTTAAGAAGAACTTAGGACTTTTAACAATGCAAAGTAATCAAGTAATCAATTGCTTATTTAATCAGATTTTTCTTAATTCAAGTAAAATTAATTAATGCAATACTATATCTTCTTCCTACAGTGTAAGGGGGGCTGTGAACTTAGAGCCAAGAGAATTGACCAATCAGGGCTTGAAACAATTAAAGGCTTCACCAATCTTGTGTGAGTGTAATTTTTTGTTAAAAACTTCTAACTTAAGGAAATTCAGAGATAAGAGGAAAGAAGTGATGGGTCCAGAACTAGAATCAGTATTTCCTAGGGAGGCAGAAAAACTAAGATGGTAAGGAGTGCACTCAGAAGACATTTAACACATCTCTAGGGACATACCTTACGCAGTAATGACTGATTACTAAAACTTTGAAGAGATGTGACTAGTTTCAGAAACTATATAGAGGACCTGTAGGTTTCATATAGCTTAGGTGGGTAACACAGTTTGCCTGGAATTATAGAGTATGTTAGGGATAGAAATTAAATTTATTAATCAAAAACTGAACCAAAATCATAGAAGACTCAAGAATTGGGATCTAATGTAAAAATCTAGGGATTGCCATATTGGAATGACAAATATAACATCAGATCAAGGGTCACAGGATTTTTTTCTCAAGTGTTTTTTGTCTATTTGAAGCAGCAGTTAGAAACATAAGTAGTGATTTTGATCATTTTCATGTTTGCTGTGCACCTGGAATACAGCAAGTGCAGGTCCTGCCACAAACAGACAGTTTCCCATTGCATCCTTCCTATTACCTTTGATTTTCATAATAACTTCTATGAGAAAGATCATGTTCTTCATCTTCATAATCTTCATCTTTTGACATGAACTTCTATTAAAGGGAGGAAATGGAAACACTAGCTCTGTCTTGGGTCATTATAACAGAAAAAAAAAAAAAGAAAAAAAAATCCAGTTTATCCTTCCAGACAGAAGTAGGGAATATTTAATGAGATTATGATCCCATGAGAGTTATTAGACCTAAGAAAATTTGGAAATACTTTTCTCTTTCTCACCTTCAGATCAGAAACACAAACTGACTTTTCACTGCTATGAAAGAAAAGGGAAAAATAAAGCAAAACAAAACATCAGACTGTTCCTGTTCTCTCTATGTTCCCATACTTTGAACCATAGTTTAGCTGATGGTTCTAACAATACTGCCATTCCTTATGAAATGACTGATGAAAGTGTAGGAAATCACTTTACACTATTACCAACTAGTAATTTTTGTAATTTCTATGAGCGTGACCCAGACTGAAAATCAATTCCAGATCTTACCCTTTGACCTGTCCTTTAAGATCTCAACAAAATTCTGCCAATGAGGGTGGTATTAATTGGAAAAAGAAATCAATTTCTCAGCCCAGACTTCTTTTCTATGAAGATCATTGTGGGATGTCCTATGGAAAACAAAGAGTTGGATTGCTCCATCTATCTGCATAATAGTTGGTCAAATATTCAAGTAGCACAAGACTTAAAAGACCAAATTTCTGAGCTAACATAAATAATTGCTTCCCTGAACAACTAGTTTTACAAAGAAAAAAAAAGACAAAATAAAACAAAATCAAAATTCTTGATTTAATACTAAGTAACATATAGCTGTTGTCCTTGAACACTATTTAAGAGAACAGCCTAATGTATCTCTACATTCAGCATTGTCTGGAATAAACTTTACCTAGATTTAGACAGTACACTTTAGGAAAGGATTACAAAACATGAAGAAGCTTATCAAGAATGCCCTGAAATCGAAGGAGAAGAAATTCAAATCTGTGAAGACTATTTAAAAGCTATACCATACAGTCACAGGTATGTGTTCTCTCTTATATAAAATAGACATGGAAGGGTCAAGAAAAACGTAATAAAGTTGTATAGGAAACCAGTTTACTGGAGCAGACGGCAGTAATTGAAATGGAAAAAGGCATACATCAGGTGAACCATATTACTTTGTATGTTTTTTTTTTTACCATAATTTTACTTACGTATCCACCTTCTACAAATATATTTCAGGTGTTAAAGAGCCCATGCAAGAAGAGACCAGTGTGTCAAAACAGACTGTATTTGAACAAAACTATACATTAATAAACAAGTATTCAGAGAGAACAAAGGCTATAATATCAGAAGAATTAAGTCATCAAACCGGTAACAAAAATATACAATTCATTTAATACTTAGTTTTAGAAATGTAATCTAAATTTATATAAGGAACTCTTAAAACAATTTAGGGGTATCCCATGAGAGGGTTGAGCCAATCAAAATAAATGAAATTCACACTGATTTAGTTAAACTGAGTTAACTTTTTGTGGCCAAAATCAGTTCCATAGATTAGAAGTATATTAATGTTCTAGATTTAAAATACTCTACAATGATAAAAGGAATGAAAATCAGCTTGCTTTTCTTTGATGTCTGGAAAATTGTCTAGAATTTGCAGTAAAAGAGGAAACACAAAATTTAAATACAAAGAAAATAAAACCTGTTTCTTGACTCTGCAAGAGTCATTAATTCAAGCAAAATGAATTAATATAATTCCACTGGAAAGGAAAATGGTAAAGGAGAAAGGGGAAAGAGAATAAAAGAGAGGACATCATAACTGATATGTAAAAAAAAATAAAAATATGGTAGTTTAAGATTATTCCAGTCTGGATAGCTTCAGAGAGACTTAAATTCTGGTCACTGGCACCTGAAGTTTGGCTAGGGTTCATCACAAATTGCCTAGTGTAGGGTTCACCAAGGGAAACATGTTTTTCCCAAAGCATTTCAAGAATATCCTTGGAAGTACCTCCTCAGAAGACAATTAAACTAGCACAGTGGCATATTGGTGTAAGACAGATGAGACCTAAACTTTGCAAACTCTAAGACCAAGGTGAAGGTACCATAATCACTACACTTGGGGATCCTATACCGTACCAAGAATCCATTGAGCAAAGAGTACTGTGTTCACCACTTTACGCTATTGATTGCAAGTAATATTAAAAATGTTGGCTTAAAGAATTATGAAGTTTTTTGGTAACGGAAGTTCAAATATCTGCCAGATTAAAAGACTTGGCCAGAAAACAAAAGTGAATTTAATACAAACCAGATATAATCTGAACCAGAAGAAAACAAATTGATGAGCATGGAGAAGAAATAAAGGGGGGGGGAGGGTGGAGGGGAGTAACATTCATTAACTTTGAGAGTCAAATAAAAGCACAGTAAAATCAGCCTCAGGTGAGATTTCTGAATGTTTTTGCAGCTTTCAGAAATTAAAATGTTTGTGCAGCTGTAGGTGGCATTTCTTGATTCTTAAGTTCATTTTCCCTGTGAATGTGCAAGAGTTCCACTCAGCTCGTCTTTACCAAAGGGACTCAGCTCATCTCTTTTTCTAAACATTTATTTTCAGGGGTTTCAGAAGTGGAGTATGTGGGTGTGCAATTTTGGAAGTAAGAGGAGTTTAATTGCGTGAATTCACTGTAATTGAACATAAATTCCAGAAATAAAGCACATTTTTACTATGCAGAAAACACAGGAGTGCATCAAAATACGCACAGAAATAAAAATGGTAGAAAAGAGCTGAAGAGAATGAAGTATTTTAGGTCACTTTTAAACTCACTTGCCATCCATTCATTCAAGCAGGCATTTTTTCAAACAGTAACCTCTTATCATGTATTTAATAAATTTCAACTGTGGGAAGGGGTTCTACTCCAAAGGTTCCGTAGATATGAGTAAAATGACAAAGTAAATATTGAATGGGAAAGCATAAAACTAACAAAGATTGAAAGAAAGTATTTATCTAGGAGGAATGTAACTGAAAGAGAGTCTGTATAAACTATATCAGTCAGAAATTCACAACTTTTAGTGAAAATATAGCAAAGTATTTTGTCCTGATCAACATTGCTCTTATCCCAGAGTTTAGGTGATATAGTACCTTCTGCTTAGATCAGAAGAATAGCGAAATCAGAAATAAAATAAAAATTATTTGTTGCACTACCACAATCATCTATATATTTATCTTAGTCTATATGTATAAATAATATATACAATATATATAGATAATTCATATGTCCGTTATGTTTAAATCTCTGACTTCAAAGGAAAACAGAGATCAGTTTATTTGTTGGATATACTATCTTACTGTTTGCATAAATGAGAAAAATAATGGTTTGATTGTGGGGTTTTTTGACATTCACATAAAATACTTTGTAAAGATCTAACCCAAAACCATGTTTGTCTTTCAATGCACATTGTATTTCTTTTTAACTCATTCTCTTCTAATCCTTTCACTAGATTTCTCTTATTAAAATATGATGATGCTTCAAAGATACAAAGCTTCTAAGTTCTTTCATTAATTGATAGTAAAATAACATAGTCTTGGATCTGTTCCACTTGTTCACATGTAATAGTAGTCTATTCAGGTAGTATTTTCAATGATAACAATGTACTAGTCAGTGAAGAAGTTTTTGTTCCTTTGTAGAAGTCTCGCATAGACTCAAGTACTGATGGAAACTTTTCTCACTTTCAGAATAAAACAGACATATCATTCTTATGTGAACCTTTTCCTGATCTCTGAAAAATAGATATTTTTCAGATGAAGTACAAATGCGGAAAATAAGACCCTTGAACTGTAAACACTGATTTAATAGTCTTTCTTATATATAGCAGAACTCAACGTCTTGAAAAAGCTGTTTGAAATAAGAGTAGTTGCCCTATTCACCTACCCCTGCTCATATATTTCTTTATTCTCACCTATACCTTGGTTTTATGGCTTCATAATTCATGACATCTCCTGAACCACCTTCCTTATTTTCAGGAAGTAAATGGAAATTTTTTCTGCTTATTTTATTTTTAAAGCTGTTTCGCAGTTATCATTCCCCTTCTTACTTATGTACAGGATGTGAGTCTCTAGTGTGGGGCCTATGAAGACCCTGTGCTGTCCATTATTCCTTAATAACATTTTCATGGGGTCTAAATAAAAAATTAAAATCCATATTCATTTTTTTATACTTACATTTTAAGTTTGATCCAAATGCAGACCATAAACCTTAATGTGGGAAATTAGAACACCCAGGGATATAAACCCAAGCTTCACATTATGTATCTGATCTTACCAGCTTAAAAAGTTCAACTAAAGTTTACTGTTGTGTGACAAGTCTCTTGATATTTAGTTTCTTCACGCATAAACTAGAAATTTCACTCTTAAGGAAAGCCCAAAAATATATTTCAAAAAAATCAGAAAAAATCCCTCAAATGTATTTTTTAATATGTTACTTTCCAAGGGAATCTCTTTGGTGTAGTGGTACCATTGTGCAAATGTAATACTGGAAACTGAGTTAATATAAGTACAGTGTGCCTGTGATGTTAAGATATCTGAAAGGTGAGAGTAAGAGGGATCTGCATCAATGATACTCAGCTGTGAGCTTTGGGAGTTTTTGACTCTCAAGACATCAAGCTCTGTCTCTTATGAGAGAGGATGTCAAGAAGAAAATTTGTGTACATTTATGAGATGAAAGTATCCCATGAGCCTCCCCTTGGGATTTTTATAGTAAAGTTGAGGAGAAGCGTTGAGGGTGGAGATTAGCAGGGGGGCTGCTTAGCAGGCGCTATTATAGCTCCATCATTTCTGACATTGACCTGAAAGGATGTAATCAGATACTGTCCTTTCCTTGGTAGCACTGACTCCCTGGTTTTACTTTTGGTGTGTGTGGATAGAAGAAATACAGAAATTACCTTAACTTTCCCTGAGCCACAGAAGTAGCTAGTAGAGGCAGGGTTTTTTAACAGCTAGGAAAAGGACAACATATTAATAAACAGAAGTGTTGACCCTTTTCTCTTGTTTATTGTTGTTATTTGGTGAGCTACATGGTTTGGTTGAGGTTTTATCTGGCTCAGCTGAGTCAGTTCAGATCAAAACTATGAGCTATGTTATTTCACATCAGCTACCAATAGTTTCCAGCTAATGACAGCTGAAGAGTTAGTTCTTATCAACCCACACAATTTTCCCATTACACAGCAGACTCTTCCCGTCACCCAATGTAGGGAAGTACAGAGGGGAAAGAGGGAGAAGGTTCTTCCTTATGCACAAACCTTCAGAGAAATCATGCATTTTTAAGGAACTCATCAACAGTGCCTTATGGAACATGGAAAATTAGCAGACCAAAAGAAATAAAAAACTTTTCCTAGATCTTTATTATAAGTTGTTCATGATGAAAAGCTGGGCAGCATTACGACCATAGTCAAAAATAGTACTTCTGTGACACAGCAGAAGGCCAAAAAGGTGATTAAACTTTCCACTTGATTCCAAGCTCCAGAAACTTCACAAGCTGTTTCAGAAAGAGATAGAAATTAGCAAAGCTCCACTCTTCATACAGTGGCTTACTAAGAAATATTTGCCTATTTTTGTAATCCTTGCTTTGGTAAGACTCCCATATTTCAGTTAAATCCTGAGACTAAAGGTAAAATAAATTCATAGTGGAAGAACTATTTTCCTCTAAGTTAAAAATGTAAGATAATGGGAGCTGCCAATTGATAATAATGTGTGAAAATACAAAATGAGACACATCTTCCCCCTTTAATAGCAAAACTTTTCAAACCATCATCAAACCTGTTTTTCTTTTTCTTTTTTTGTAATACAGCAGTTCAGGGTATTATTGTTTAACAACTTGTAATTTACACAACAAAACAAATGTTAGCAGCCATGTCAGTATCCCACATCTGATAATAAAATGTTTTCGCATCAAGTGAGATTATACAGTTATGTGATTTGAATAATTAAATATATTTATTTAAATAAACATAAAATAGATTTGAAGGGATGAAAAGGACAGCTGTAATGTCAGTGTATCAAAATAAAATGAGATCATTACCACCATACACTGTAGGAATAGAGGAGGATGAAAACCAACAGTTCAACCATAATGATTTCATTAGGATATATATGTGGAGAGATGAAAGGAAAAGATCACTAACAGATTGCTAGTGAAACAGAAAGAGTGTGAAAGCAGCTGAATGTGGTAATACTTAGAGAAATGAAAGTGGAAATGCTTCAGAGAAGAAATATAAACTAAATCTTTTTCTCTGTTTTAAGGCAGGGCACAAGCAAGAGATAAAATACACAATTTGTCAGTTCACCTCAGTCATTGATCTCTTTTGAGCCTAATGAGGCAAGTAGGAGAAAATTGTAATGGGTCTTGCATGTGTGTATTGTTGGGCTTGCCTTATTGTGTAGAACTAAATGATATTTTCTATAGAAAAGTCTTTCAAAGACTGGCAGGATTCTATTACAAATTAGATTATGAATATTATTTTATAATGAAAAATCCCAGAGCTTCTTTAACTATAAATAAATATGCCTTATGTGAAATCCACAAACACACATACCTTTTTTAAAGTAGCTACATATTATTTATTAATACCAATTCAGATAGGTCATTTTTGGGAGGCCATGTTTTATATAGACAAGAAAATAAAACTGGAGACTTTTCCATCTTCTAAGTAATTGCTTATTACTTAATTCAGTGTTCTGCAGATCTATATGACATCTATTTCAGCAGTGGCTAAAATATCTTCATAAGGATTTATAATTTTTTAGCATACATCTTTACAATGCATTTGGAAATCTTCAGTAATAGGACTGTCACATGTAAAGTGAAGGAGTCTATATATATTATAATTATAAATGCCAAATTCTGTCATGTTTGCACACATTCATGAATAAATGTATTGGATTATATAAATTAAGCAGTGATGTTCTTTATACATTCAATATATAATATATATATTCAACAGTTCAATAAATATGTCTCTTAAAAAGCAAACCAGAAAGCACATTACTGAGTGAGAAGTCACCTAGAGAGTAGCCAAGAGGAAGTGCGAAGTGCAGGGTTGTTTCTGAAATGACACTGCTTTCTGGAGTTTATGCTACTTTCCCCACTAGAGACTGCTTTCCTTAAACAGGTGTTTAACCAAGAGTACTATCTGTAACTGCTTTCAAATAAAAGAGGACAGGAATCAGTCACTGATCTGCAGGTTGAGTGTTTCAAGGTCTGGCTTGAACCTTTGACACTGCTTATGGATAGCATCAATATCAGTTTCTTCTTGAGGAGAGCCATCCATACAAAAGAAAAAAACAGAGTGACTTTTTGGAATTTAAAAAAAACCAACCATATAAGAACCCATTACGGCTGTGCCCATCCATGCCCCTCTTCATTCAAACTATGGATGTACCTGTTGGTTATTTGCAGGTCAAGCAAGGCCAGAGCCCAGACTCAAACACCATCACAAAATCATTCATGCTTTTTGGCTTGTAGTATGCTTCCTGGAATGTTTTTACCGAAACCAGTGCCCAATTACAATCCAGGACATAATTTGGGTTGGCACGGTTTCTGGCAGAAACTATGGAAAGGATCATTGTTTTGGGAAGGGAGATGATTGAACACAATATGAACACAAAGCATGTAGTACTACTCTTGAGCATAACCAAACAGTTTTCCTGTCCTTATGCCCGAGTTCAAAACTTAATATCTACAAATAAAGAAGTTTCCTATGTAAAGCAACTATTTCCTTTTGTGTAGTCCCAGGCCTTATTCTTTTCAGGACATATTAACTGGGATTAATAGTTACAGCATGATAATATCTCAGGGAACTTTTTAAGGCTTTTGTGCATATGTAACTGTAGCTGCATGAATATTCATGTCCAGGATGCCATGGTGTATGATGCTGTGTGAACGCTGCTAACAATCTCAGTTCCCTTGGTATTTCAGTAGTCTATTGTTTCATTTTCTTCAGTTATACTCCTCAAACTATTGCTCGGTGCCAATCAAAATTCTTTGGTAACCTTCAGCATTAACCTTGACAGACCTTTCTTAGGAAGGAGAAAATTAGAAGGTTTGTGTTTATCAGACTTACCTCATACCCACAAGACCTAGAATATTTGACTTTTTTTAAGCAATACAATGGAAATGCAGCTAGTCGTGCCACTGGGTGTATGCAGACTCTCCAGACTGCTTCTTTTGCACATCTTGTTTGTTCAAATCCCCTTTTTTCCACCTGCACTTTCCCTGGCCACTTTGTCATTATGTCAATTACCAAGTGACAGAGTGATATGTGTGACATAAATCTAGAAGTATGTGCACTTCATTGGCTCTATTATTTTAATGTCAAAAATGTCGGTACAAGAAAAACAGCAGCATGAAAGTTGGATTTTCATCCCCCCATAACTGAAAGGGAAAAATTCAAACACCTGCAAAAATTACTTATCTTTTCAGATTATTTTTACTCATATGAATAGGGAGTTTCATTCAATAAAAAAGAAAATGTCTATGATATATTTCTCATGTGACTTTAATTCCTGTAATTCCTTTATAATTTTACAGTTGATTAAGAGGGAAACAGACACAACAGACTTCCTGTTGAAGCTTTTTATTACATTAATTGTGCTGCTTTGTCTGATTGCTCAGAACTTCTGCCTTACATGCATACTTTCTATTAAAAGTAACTGACTTTAGATTGCTATTATTACTAAGATAAAATCTACACTGATTAGTTGATAAATGTGCAGCTAAATTTATTGGTGCGCGTGAAAAAGCTGACACTTCTATAATTTGGTGGTTAGTGAAATCTAGCAGCCTCAGTGATTGGTGGACTGGGTTCTTCCAGAGATGCGATCCAAAGTGATATTAATAAGTTGGTAAAGCTAAGATTTTAATTTCTTTTTATCCAATACAGAGTGTCCTTTCAATCTGACAGGGCTTTGGGACCCCGGGGTGTATAAAATTAAGAGAATTCTAATTTTTGTCACATAGCTAAGCCATCAAAGGAACAAAACAACAGTGTTCTGGTATTGTCTACTTAAGACAGGCAACAAAACAAATGAAGATGAGGACACGTGCTTCAGCACATGGTAGCAACTTGAATAACAGCATAAATAGAACAGGGGCCTGCATTTTGGCCAATAGTAGATGTCAAGGCTTGAAACGCTATTATTATATGCCTGAAATGGTATTACTAGATTGGGAAAACAGAGTTTTACTGAACATTTTACAATTCTGTCTTCTTTTTGCTGCATGAACACATATTATACAGTGACGTGAAAAGGCTCTGATAAGGTTTGAAGTATTCTAAATTATCAGAGATAAACATAACTCTTTACCCAAATTGGAGACCTGGCCAGAAGTGGAAGTACCCTAAGCAGGCCAATAACGGCCCACAAAGAGTTTGAGCTCAGAATCCAACTAATCAAGGAACATTTATATATCTCACAAACCAAGAAATATATATGCATGAATGTTAGAATTTCAGGTTTACCCTATTAATAACCAGTGGACAATATCTTTCAGCAGGGAGTGTAAAAATCAAGGATGGTATTTGGAGCTGGAAAGGCTGGACTAAAGCTAAGAGTTAAAAAATATTCTGGTAAAAGTCAGTAAGGCTTACTGCTGTGTTGGAAAAGCTAGTGTTTGTCTATAGTTTAGGGAGCATCTATGTGTTACTATAGTAAGTTAGGATGTCAAGAATAAAACCTGCGCATGACTACCACTTTGCCTTTTCTGAGCAAGAAGAAAGTCTCCTGCAACACTTCCTGACTCATGGTCATTTGCCAAATCTCACTGCATTGGGGTCAAGGCATACTCACAGCTGTTTTTCATAAACAAACAGCAGCAGTAACTGAGACTGTTGGTCTTTCTTAGAAGAAGAATCTGATAGCCCGTGTACAGATTTTCTGCACTGGAGTGCTGTAATATGCTTCACTATCAGCTATGAATCCATTTGGAAGATGTTATTCTGAGGGAAGAAGTGAGTTCAATAACCTTTTTAGATAATATTTTTAAAGGAATATAAAAAAACTAGTTTACAGTTTTGTTGGCTGTCTCCTCTTTTCAGGAGGATGCAAGGGTATTGCCCCTGACTTCTAAGGCTCCAAATGGCTTAGAGCAAGGCACTCAGGAAAGGGTCTTTTCCAATTCTACAATTAGTCAGGAAAAAATTCCAAATCTCACAACAGAAGCAAAGATAATGGTAACACTTAGATTTCCATAATATTCCTGTAGCTCTTTCCCTTCTTGTTTAAGAGTAATCTAAATGTCTTGCTCTTCTCAGATTTTGCAAAGCTGGTCATATTAAACAGATGCATGTAGAGACTTGAGGTTTGTTGAGCAGAAGCCTTCTTCTGGGGACCTGGAAGGGCTAGCAGTTTTCACTGCCAACACATGTTTGCTGATTGGTTATATTTTGGCTAAAATTTGTTGCCAGTTTTGGTCTATGCTTAGGGATTTTTTATTAATTGGTGGCAGGATGTCTGGTATCTCATATAGATTCTGAAGGACCATTTCTGCACTGTAAATATAGAAGTAATACCTGCTCATTCACACTGTGCAATGCTCTGAAAGAATGCTCATATCAGACCAAAGGGTAGAGGATTCACACATGTGAACTGCAACTAAAAGAGATCATTAAATTAAAGACTCCCTTGGCTCTGATATAACATTCCAAGTCACTTCCATGCTGTTCCCATGTTATAATTCTTAGGTATATTAATTGTGAGGGAGGTGCTCCCTGTAGGCTATTGAAACTTCAAATTTAGGAGCTAGTCAGGCAAATATGCTATAGATCTTCAGGAGAATTTTCCCAAGTAGTTTTCTAACATGATTCTCCCTCATATATGCAACAAATGCAGAAATATTTCAATATTATAATATGTGCATTGTGAGATGAGTTATCTGTCTCAATAAATCCTTGCAATTCTGCTCACATTACACATGGCAATATCCAATTCAATTTTATTAGTCAATAGATGCTTTTCATTGAAATCTGGAGATTAGGACTAGTTTCTGAAAATAGGAATTGTTCTTATGACCCTATACTTTAAGTCTAATCACACACCAAGGCCAAGCCAAGCCTTTATTGAAAGGTCTGTTGATTATGAATACACTTGATATTTTCATTATTTACTAGCACCTCAAACAATTAAGATAGGAAGCAAACATGAAACTCTAACCGTCAGTATTTCCAATTTCATTAAATACAAATAGAATAAACTCTGAAAGAGTTTGTACACTCAGTAAACATGTTCCACGTAACAAAGGAAAAAAGGGGGGAAAAAGCATGAAAGAATAGAAAACAATATTGCAAGGATGTAAGAGTCAACCACCTCAATCAGATTAGGCTAGTATTCTTTTACTGATGCTTGCCAGCCTCTGACTCTTCAGAGATGTTTTCTGGTTTGACCTTCAATATGCAAAGGTCAATTCAAATCACGGAGCTTTAAATTTTTTTCCCAATTTTTTGTTATTCTTTCTAGCCCTTAACTCTGTCATTAGTTCTGGGTATTTCTACTGTCCACAACAACACTGAAACTTGCTAAAATCTTGATTCTTAACTCTGTGGGATACTGGACAATTTATACAGCAATTCACAGACATGTCAAAATGGTACTTTAATTTAAAATCCCAGAAGAATGAGTATGGAAAGGTGGAGATGGATCACAAGCTCTGTATCCTGTTTCTTTCTTCTTTGTCTTTTCTTGATGAATATCTTCTACAATTGTGGGTATAGAGAAATGTCCACAAAAAGAAAACAAATTCCAGTGAAATACAAAACAGATGCCTAGACCTACGTATCTATAGGTTATTGAGATAGGAATAAAATCAGACTTTGTTCTCCTC
This sequence comes from Limosa lapponica baueri, assembly GCA_002844005.1. NCBI lineage: Eukaryota > Metazoa > Chordata > Aves > Charadriiformes > Scolopacidae > Limosa > Limosa lapponica. Next base: position 19,435 of record KZ506734.1, on the reverse strand, counting down.
TCCACCCCCTTATACCATCCCCCTCCAAAAAAATAGTTTGTCAAGAAAAAAAATACAGTGCATTATTCTGGAATCAAATATACCAATACTGCTGTGATGCAATTAGGAAAACTTACATATTTTAAAATTATGTAGGTAACGGAGTGGATATACCCCTGTACAAGGAAGCTCAAAACATTTTATCTTCTGCTGATTGCAAGGTTTTTTGATAATGTTCGTTTTTTGCTTTGTGTCTTAAAAATTTATCCAAGGATTTTTTTACTAGGGGTTTTAACAATTAAAGTCTGAAAAAAAAATTTGTGTAAAAGTTTGTTGATCTTTTCATCACACTCTTTTTTTCACTGCTTCACTCTATATGATTTGTTGATGTAAAAATATAATGACCTTACAGTCTAAGTGACTTTTCCAAGCAGTGAAACTAGTGATTTCATGGGATGACTAAGTTCAGGATTCTATCTCCTTGAAATTTGTTTCCAGGATGTTAACTGCAAAGCAAGTTATATATAGCAGTAAATGCATGCTTAATTTGTGCAGAAATCATGGTGTGATGAATACAATTAAGAGCCTCGGAGGGAATAATTATATTACTGCATAAAGCTGGTGGATCTCAAATTGCTTGGTGCCTGGACTTTAAATTGGCCTGCGTTCCTGTTGTGAAAGTCATTCATAGTAGTAACAAAACTGCAGTCAGAAATGGGGTAGTTTCAAAGTCATATAAGTATATTTACTCGTTTGCTGCAAATAACAGAGCCTGGAAAATGGGAGCAGCTTTTAGAATTAAATGAACAAAAAGTTAATTCCATTACAAATATGTGCAATGGATTATGAAAATAAAATATAATAAAAAGTGTACATCAAAGCATTGTTTCATGCAACAACAAATGTTATAGAAATTATAAAATCTCAATGATTGCATTTTCTTTCATACATACACAAATAGTGTAGCATGTATGAAAGTGTGTAGGTCTTACTTAGTCTTCCCAGTCCATTATTGATACTTCTAAGAGGCTTTAATGAAGATCTGTAATTTAAATAAAAGCCACAGACATAGCATAATTCTAAAATTTGATTAATAGAAAATTGCCCCATATAAGAGGGTCAGATTCCTCACCTAAGATGTGTTGAAAACTAGACCAAGAACTATGGGACTGGATTCTACCATCTGAACAGCCAAGCACAATTA
>KZ506733.1:112492-154842 GCA_002844005.1 Limosa lapponica baueri | reverse complement strand
CTTCCTGATGCCCCCCCAGGATGCCATTGGCCTTCTTGGCCACAAGGGCACATTGCTGGCTCATGGTCATCCTATTGTCCACCAGGACTCCCAGGTCTTTCTCCTCAGAGCTGCTCTCCAGCAGGTCAGCCCCAACCTGTCCTGGTGCAGGGGGTTATTCCTCCCCAGGTGCTCACTGTCCATTCATCTAACCCACACCTCCTAAGCTTACCTATGAGAATGCTGTGGGAGACTGTGTCAAAAGCCTTGCTGAAGTCAAGGCAGACAACACCCACCGCCCTCCCCTCATCTGTCCATCCAGTCATGGCATCAAAGGCTATCAGTTTAGTCAGACATGACTTTCCCTCAGTGAATCCGTGTTGACTACTTCAATAGCTTTCGTTTCCTCCATATGCTTTGAGATGATGCCCAGAACGATTCACTCCATCATCTTTCCAGGGATGGAGGTGAGGCTGACCAGCCGGGTCTTCCTTCTTGCCCTTTGAAGGCTGGGATGACATTGGCTTTTTCTCCATCCCTCAGGCAACTCGCCTGTTCTCCAGGACCTTTCAAAGATGATGGAGAGTGGCCCAGCAATGACTTCTGCCAGCTCCCTCAGCACTCGCAGGTGCATCCCATCAGGACCCATGGACTTGCAGATATCAAGTTTATTTAACTGTTCCCTTTCTTGGTCTTCCTCAACCAAGGCGAAGTCTTCTTTTGTCCAGACTTTTTCTGTTACCTCCAAAGTCTGGGACTCCCGAGGGCTGGCCGGAGCAGTGAAGACTGAAGCAAAGAAGACATTCAGCAACTCCGCCTTCTCTGCATCCTCTGTCACCATGGCACCCGTCTCATTCAACAGCAGGCCCACATTTTCTCTCATTTTCCTTTTCCCTCCAATATACTTCAAAAACCCCTTTTTGTTGACTTTGACATCCCTTGGCAGGTTTAATTCCAAGGAGGCTTTCCTCATTTCATCCCTGCATACTCTAATAGCATTCTTGTAATTGTCCCAAGTGGTCTGTCCCTTCTTCCACTCAGCGTAAACTTCCTTCTTCCACTTGAGCTTTTTCAGAAACTCCTTGCTCAACCACACAGGTCACCTACTTCCTTTGCCTGATTTTTTTCTCTTAGGGATGCACTGATCCTGAGCTTGGAGAAAGCGATATTTGAATATCGTCCAGCTCTCTTGAGTCCCCCTACCTTCCAGAGCCCTAACCCATGGGATATCTCCAAGCATTTTCCTGAAGAGGCTGAAGTTAGCCCTCCTGAAATCCAAGGTTTCAGTCCTACTTGTTGTTTTGTACATACTACCCACGATCCTGAACTCTATCCTTTCATGGTCACTGCAGCCAAGGCTGCCTCCAACCTTAACATCCTCCACCAGTCCCTCTTTGTTTGTCAGTACTAGGTCCAGTAGTACACCTCTCCTTGTTGGTTCCTCCACCAGCTGAGTTAAGAAGTTATCATCAATACACTGGAGGAACCTCCTGGACTGTGCATGCCTGGCTGTGCAGCTTTCCCAGCAGATATCAGGGTGATTGAAATCCCCGAGAACCAAAGCCTGCGATTGCGAGGCTACTTTGAGCTGACTGTAAAAAGCCTCATCAACTTCCCCATCCTGATCAGGTGGCCTGTAATGAACACCCACAAGTGTCCCTCATATTGGCCTGCCCCTTAATCCTCATCCACAAGCTCTCGACTCTCTCTTCATCTCCCAGGGAGGGCTTTAGAGACACCTCCTCACACTTTATCCATTCCTTAACATAGAGGGCAACACCTCCACCCCTCCTTCCTTGCCTGTCCCTCCTGAACAGCTTGTAGCCCTCAACAGCCACACTCCAGTCATAGGGTTCATCCCACCAGGTTTCAGTGATGGCCACTATGTCATAGCTTTCCAGCAGCATAGTAGCTTCCAGCTCCTCCTGTTTGTTGCCCATGCTGTGGGCATTTGTGTAGAGGCACTTCAGCTGGGCTGTTGGCTGTGCCACCTTCTTAGGGGAACACCCCTTGAGGTTTCTCACAGGTGTTTCTTTGTTGACTTGAACTAGCAGTTCCTGAGGTAGTTGATCTCCATAAGACAGTCTACAGTGCAGCATCACCAGCCTGCCTCAGGGCTACAGGCTGAAGGCCCTTACTAGCACCCCATCCCTCTAACCCTGATGAGGTATCCCACAGCTTGTCCCAGACAAGCCTGATATTATTACCCCACCTCCCCCTTCACATCTAGTTTAAAGCCCTGTCAATTAATCCCGCAATCTCTTGGGCAAGGACCCTCTTCCCCCTTTGAGAGAGGTGCCTCCATTTGATGTCAACAAGCCCGGTGCTGTATAGGCCAATCCATTGTCAAAGAAAACAAAGTTATGGTGCTGACACCAGCCACAGAGCCATTTATTAATCGACTGGATCCATCTGTTCCTCCCAGCATCACATTGCCCGCAATTGTGACAACTCCTTCACCAACCCTCCCAACTCCCTGAGGTCTCTTTTTATTGCTCGTGGACTGCGAGTCGCAGCTTCCTCCCCACCTACATGGAAAATCAATAATCAATAATAGTCTGAGGACCGTACTAAGCCAGGAAGCTTCCTGGTGACGTCCTTAACCCGGGGTCCAGGAAGACAGCAGACTTCTCTCCGAGCAGGGTCCACCCGGCATATTGGGCCCTCTGTCCCCCTCAGGTAGGAGTCACCAACTATAACTCTTCTTTTTTTCCATGTGGGTGTGGTGGTGATCCAGGGTGTACGCTTTTTTGACTGAGGAGGCATCTGTGGTGTAGAGTGCCCATCGTCTACTTCCTCACTCGACTGGCCTTCCTCACCCAGTACCTGTATCTGTTCTTCAGAGGTACCAGAGAGGGTGAGGTGGGCAAGGGGGATGTTCGTCTGCTGCCCCGACCATGAACCTGCCTCCATTCACTCTTTTCATTTAGGCTTCTGTCTTCAGCCTGAAGTGGGCTGGGTACAGGGGCTCCTAGGCCTTTCGACTTCCCCTCTCAGCTCTGCCACCAGGCTGAGCAGATCATTATCTCACACAGCAGGTCTCACAGCTGCCACTCATTACCAGTAAAAGGTCCTGGCACTCTCTGCAGCCCGTGACCTGGACAGCTACATGCTTCCGTGGGAGCTCTGTCTGGGTTCCCAGATCCATTCTGGTTGAGGTTGAGAGCATGACCTTCCTCCAGCTGGAGACCATGGCTAAACAACTCTGAGGGGGTGGTGACCACCAGCAGGACTCGCCTGTCAAGCTGGCAGAGTTTCAGTTCCTCCCTACATGCTCTTCCCCCACTCCCTGCGCCTTGCGGTGGTGCTCCAAGATGGCCACCGGGTCTCAGGTGGCACTCCGGGTTGAGCCCACTCACTGCTGCTTGCTCAGTGCCCAGCGACCAGGCCACTGTGCTCCCGAGAGGCCTCTTTTGTGGGGAGAGGGAGGAGTGGTCCTGGCCTGGTTATGCCCCATTCAAATCTGCTGGTGCAGGCTCTGCCCCCACCACCTCAGCAGCCCCTGGCTCCCGGCACAGCCCAGCCGCTCTGCCTGGCTTCAAAAAGCCCTCAAAAAGAGCTCCTTGCCCATCCTTTTTGCCACGATTCCCTCCCCCAGTGCGGACTTACCTACACTGGAGCTCGGTCTCCTCGGCGAGGAGGAGTCATTTGTACTCTGGGTGTTATGAACTGAAGCTTGGAAGAAGCAGCATCTCTGAACTGTATTTTAATGAAATCTGGCTCTTTAGACTCTGTGCCGGCCACTCAGAAAGCACAAAGACCTTCTTTCACTTTAACATAAAACCCAGCTTCTACAGAAGGATCACTTTCATCTGAAGCACCAACATGCCATCACAATTAACAAAACCTCCAACACATGTAAGGAAATCAAGAAGACTGGTGGGGTTTGCTCCTAGCTCTAAGGAACCCTGCCTCTCTGGCCAGGAAAGTGTACGGGGATGGAGGGATGCTCCTTGCCTTCATTTATACTGGGACGTCCAGGTCCAGATCCTGAGTGAAAGCAGTTGCTCTAACTGGGCGCTGTTACAAAGTCTTCCCCCTCTCCTGCGGTATGTAGAACTTGGGAGTTCTCCAGGACTATAAACCATTAATGCTTAATATTTTCTGTGCAACAGATGTTTAATTTGGAAATTTTTTTGCAAAACATGTATTACACGTTTAGCTGTCAAAAGAAGCCCAATGGTCCATTCCATTTGATGTTCCTGAAGGTGAGCACCTCTTGGTCACGCTGTATTTCTTCGAATCACGAGGCTGTAGAGGATTTCAGTTTTCTGAGCACCGAGTTCATGGACATCTTGTCCTAGCAGACCTGAGAAGGTGGCTAGCCAGCAAACTCAAACCGAGTCACCTCGGCCACAAGTGGTCTGCCAGGAGCTGTAGTGCAGCCTCCAGCTGGGAGGATGAAAGAAAGGCATTGTCCTTGCTGCTGACCCAGGGTCAGATGTGACTCGGTGATGCAAGGCTCCAAATTCCAGCACTCTAAAAAAATTACCTGGAAGAGCAAGTTGATCAAAGCAATGCAAACCTGAGGGAGTGACAACAGAACAGAGGGTCACTTTATTTTCAGCTGGTTGAGGAGTTCTTCTGCCGTTGCAATTACGTCTCACAGAAACAGCAGCCAAAGTGTGCAATAAGGTGACTGCTAGAAAAGAATCTGAACTCCAACTTTCTCCCTCTGGTGATCACAACCCCCTGTGAGCAGCCTAGGAGGTCATCCTCTTCTAAAAGAATCCTCAGCCTCTGAACCTTAGCATGGTGACAACTTGGGAACCTCACTCCTGTACACCCAACCCCCTCAAACCACCAAGATTTCATCCCCTCCACTCACCCTCACACAGGGACTGCGTTTTGATCTCCTCCATGTAGCTCAAATTCCTGACTTGCCTTTCTCTAGCCCAAGTTCATTATCTTTGAAGTTTAAGTCCTGACCTCCTCTTCCACAACTCAAGGCTTATTTTTAAGTTGCTGCCAGGTCCTTCCTCGAGGCAACCTGCGAGGCAGGATGTTCTGGTCTTCCAGGTTTAGCATATGAATATACCCCAGATGCAAAAAGGGTACTCACACTTTTATCTCACTAAAAACACACAGCAACCCTCCCATCATATCAGGCATGGTCTTTTAAAAATAAATATTTATAAAGAAAAGGAAGAGATCCAAAGAACTACAATGTTAAAAATTTTCCTGCCAACAGCACAAACGTCTTTTTCATGTAAAGTCACGAGAACAAGTTGTACACCAAGACAACGTTAAGTACTAAAAACCATCTCTCCTCATCAGCTGCCATAGTCCTCCACTGCAGGAATCCACATCCCCCATCACAGCAACCAGCTCCTCTGCTCTTCTCCAGGACTTGTACTGGGGCTGCTCAATCTCCTTTCGTGATCAAGTCCTCGATATAAGCATCCAGTTCATCATCTGTATTAATATCAATGTCCTGAAACCGAAAGCACAAGAAGTACCAGTGAAAAGTGAATCCTGAAGGACACTGCAGGAACGGACGCGACACAGCAGCAGAGTGTCCCCTGCAACATCTGGCCTGGCCAGCGCTTACGCCCTGACTCCCAGCACTCTCTAGCTCCTGACATCCGCTGTGAAAGCGCCACCAGCTTTCCCTGTCAGAGCCTGACGGACAACGCCTGGAAACCGGCCAGCACTCGATACTCAACGCACCGAAGCAATAGATTTATTGTGCTGATCAGGGTCAGGTCAGAGTTTTTTTATAGCTTTAACATACATTTTCCTAGTAGGGAGCAACCGCTTTCATCTGCTTTCAGTAGCTTTTCCATTGAGTCATCTTAATTTTATTTAAAGTAGTGTTTTTTATTTATTTAAAGCTTTTATCTAAATATTGATTTGCTATTTTAATTTCGTATTTAAAAGCATAACTAATAAATAGATTTCACCATAAATTTTGTAATTTTAAATATTATTTGTTTAAAGGTTTGCATTTGTATACATGGGGCTCAGAATCTAGCACCACCTTTCTGCCCAAGAATGGGGCAGAAATTGCATGCAGAACACTGCCTATGCCCAGGCAAATTCTCCTGCAGCCCATATTTCAAAGCAGAAAGCAGAAAATAAATAGAAGCTGTGCGCTATGCATGTGCCATGAAAAATCCATCTGTGAAAATTAACACTCATCAGGATCCCCAAGGCCTGGATCCCAAGAGGTGGGCAGTGACAGCAGCCGCTTCTCACAGTCTGAGCCACTAAAACATCTCAAGTGCCTGAAGGGTCCGGACCGGGGGAAGGTTGCTACTCATGGGGCAGCTCTGGTTTCACAGCCCTTCCTCACTCACCTCCTGCACCTTCTGCAGAAGGGCCACGATGTTAGTCCTCAGCTTCTGCAGTTTCTCCTCCGTTTCCTTCAGCTTTCTCTCTGTGTTGCGGAGGTTTTCTTCGCAGGCTTTGGCCCGAGCATCGGCGCGTGTCTGATACGAATTGCACAAGTTCTGCAGACCTACCTCATATTGTTTGAAATATTCTTTCTGTAAAAGACAAAACACAACAGATGACATGTTAAGAAGAAGCACTGAGTGTCAAGAAAATCCCAGCACTTGCAGCTTGTAGAGGAGTCCAGCTAGCAGCACCCCATGACTGAACACCACCAGCCAAACACCGCACCCCTGCCTGCCCACCTCATTACCATGCTCACATTTACATTTCTGATTTGCCTACTGCAGGCAGCACAAAAGTCACACGGGTTTTCACATTCCTCAAAGACCAGAACTGCAACAAAAGCTGCCTAACCTCAGATTAAGGATACAGCATGTTTTAAAAGCCTAAAACCACAGTTATGCTGTAGAAAGATCTGACAGCCTCTGTACGCAGTGAGTTTCCTTCGTATAGACCACTCAGATGACACAGCTTATTACTGTGAGGCAGGAGCATCTACACTTGCAGAAAACTCCACACAAGACCAACGTGTCCTGCAGAAGCAGCAGGACCTGTAACTCAAGCCAATGCCTGAATCAACATCCAGAAAAGAGGGAGAGACTGCCAATATACACATTGAGAGTGAAGGAGGAGGGCACTTAAAAGCCACTGCTTTTGTAGTCTTCAGTCATTTAGTCATCTGTAGGTGGCTTATGTCACTTACAGATGCCACCTGAGGAGGTCTTCCTTTGTGGTACATCAGAGAAGGGAGAAGTCAGAGAAGCCAGTACCATTCCTCTCCATTTCAGCCTGCTCTGGACCTTCCAATACCAGCACACAGGTACTGATGCAAGCTCAGCCCCATCTGTTCCTTGCTCAAATAAACGAAGCCCACACCAAAAGCCTCAAGATGTACAGCTGACTCGCAGGCAGTCAGCCTGCTCACCTGGAGAAGTGTGAGAGGGTTGGCTTCCATGTTCTCCCCCATTTTTAAGATTGCATCCGACTAAGTTAGATTTGTAAGGCTGGGGGCAAAATGAACAGGTATACCTCCATTCTATTTTTCCACACCTCTAGCCTGGCCTCTGTTTTTTAAAAACTTCACAACAATGGACAAAAAAAAATCAGGATAGTAGCAGCCAACAGCTTTCCCACACAGATGTATGGTAATTAAAAAGTTCTCAGACAACTGTCAAAAGACTTAAGGCATATTTCAGAGGCTCTCATTCTTTTTGTTGGCTACATTAGTCTGCTAAGGACCCAAAGAATCCTTTGAAGAGGGTGATCGGGCATCAACAGGATGCACCCTTGCCACAAGAATGGAATGTGTGCAGGGAAAAAAATCCCAAACTTACTTTTCTAGAAATACTGAACTCACCAACGGAAATGCCAACAACCCTTCTGAGCTCATGGAACTCAGCTCCTTCTTGGAGATAGGAAAATTCGGAGGTAAGAAGTACCGCAAACAATTTCTATGCAGGAAAGAAAAACACAAAGCCAGAATTGGGAGTTTAAAAGAGTAAAGCAGTCAGACTGCAGCAGCTCACAAGAACTGCAGTGAACCCACCGAAGGATCTGGACTAGTAAGTCTACTGTTTCTTGGTTGCTGCTGAGACCAGTGGTATCTGGCTCAATTCTGACACAGTCTGAGGTAGAAGGTTCAACCCCAACAACCTCCTCTTCCTGCTGCGTATCTGGAGCCTGGTACTCGGGAGAGGGAGGCTTCATCAACCTCACATCCTCACTGCCCTTCTCTACCCTGGGAAAAAAAAAAAAAAAGATATGAAGGGAAAGTCAGATATCTTTTTCTACGTTGGCCATACCTGAAACACTGTTAACAGCTTCATCAGAACCTGTACCCAGCTGTCACTCTGAGACCTCTAGATTACACAACAGCTGCATCCACAGGAGCATCACATCAAAGTGATGGGCAGACTGTATGGAGTCTGTCATGCTCATTCCTTATGAAGCAACCGGACAGTCCCGAGCACACAAATGCTCCCTGACATGACCACAACATACTTGTCTTCAGCATCTATGGAAGTAAAATGGAGGTCTTCCTCCCGAGAGCAAAACAAGCCTCCAAAATCCAGTAGCTAGAGATAGTTACCAGCGATCCCGTGGTGTGGTGTCTGTAGGAACATAATCAAACTTCACCTTCCAGCGTACTGCATGCTTTCCCATTTCCACAGCTGTGACACGACCTGTGAACCACTCCTTGTTCACACGCACTTCCACATGCAGCCCTTTATCTGCAAGGAGGATGACAGTAAAGATGTTTGCAAACATTCAGATGCTGGAGAGCACATTCTGCCTGAACTCTAGAGAAGACAGCCCCCCTCAGCAGGGAGCAGACCTAAACCCGTGACAATCCCTTCATATGATATGTAAACCATAAAAACACTACTGTTGCACAGTTCAACTCCTACTTGGAAACATTTAACATGCAAAGAAAATATATGGCACTCAGACATTTCTCCCATACTCCAAGCTGTTTGACATGGGTTTTCCAGGCTCACATTTGCCAGTAGGAGCATTTGCCACATATTCCTAGAGGGTCACTTTCCAGACAGCTCCTTGGGAACAAGCTGAAGAAATGCCCTGCTCTGTGGCAGGTACAATACCATCCTGGCTATCATTTTTCCTGGGGATGTCTCAACCCCTCTCCTCTCAAAGCAGCACAGCAGGTCTCAGCATTTCCCAGCTAACATAGCTCCATGATCCATCCAGTTAGGGAGGGAGAGCATGACATCAGTCTACATCACACAGCCAAGCATCACACCCATTAACATGACGACGCAGCCCTCACATTCTTCCCACACAACAATTGCCTCTTGTCTGATCAAGGGGTTCCTGACCAAAATGTTTCATGTGAGTTAGAGTCATCTCAGGGTCTGGGACCCAAATTTACACTAATTCTTATTTTAAAAAGCTCATTAATGAAATCACATGTTTAACCAGTGAGTCAAGTTCTGCAACAGTTCTTTTACACTGTGTTAGATATTGGAGGCAGTTCAAGGATTCATTTCTCACCTTTCTGAGCTTTCTTCAGTTCTGCTAGCTCTTCTTCCCCAGCACTGTCTGTGAGCTGTGAGCAGAGAGAGCTCAGAATTAGCTGCCTCCCAACAAGATTATAAACACTTGACAAAACACCTTCTGCTGAGGAAACCATTGCACTCTACCTCGACCACCACCTCACTGGAATCCTTCCTCTCTTCTTTCACTGCCACAAATTTGCCCCGTTTTGTCTTCTCCTTCTTGTATTCCCCCTCCTCTTCAGACCCATCCTCTGTGTTGTTCAAGGTCCTCTTCCGAGTGCTGGAGGCCTGTAGGAAGCAAACAAGCTCTAGCTACAATTCCAGCATGCTACTAACCTAAACTTTCCTTCAGCCAAGTTAACAAAAAAAAAAAGCTCAGGATCCAGTATTTAGTTTGATAGTTAATTAGCTTTTCCAGAAGGTTTTAGCAGGTGCTACACGATCATGCAAACACTCACCCCACACTCTACTTTTTTTTTTTTTCCCCTGGGGAAACAACCTAGTCTAACAAGAAGAAGATGAAAAAAGTCTTCATGAGGAGTGTAGAATGGTGCCCTAACCCAAAAGTAAAGCAAAAGTTATCTTGTACTGCGCAGGGACTACAGGGCAAATCCCACGTGACAGGCTATGCAGAACAGTAGGTAAGGAGCTGAGAGGTTTTATCCCATCAAGTCTTACCTGTGAAGATTTGACAGTGGCAGATTTCTTTAGCGTTGCAATCTTGGCAGCTTTCGTACTGGATGTCTCACGTGAGCTTTTGGGGTTCTGCAGGGCAGAAGAGGCTGGTTTCGTCGTTGTACTTGGTCTGGCAAGAGTTTTTAAAGTGCTGTTAGACTTTCCAGCTGTCACAGTGTTCTGGTGTGTCCTGGAAGTGCTGGCCTCCTCCTTGGAGAGGACGCTTGCCAGTTTGGGAGTGCTGATATTTGGCCAAGCTGAAGAGCTCTTTTTCAGCTGACTGGTGGACTTGGGAAGAGGTGTAGGTGGTGGTGGTCTGCTGGGAGCGTTCTTGATTACATCAGGTAAAGGAGGAGATCGTGGGCGCTGAGGTCGGGTCTGTGACTGGGTGAATGAGGGTACAGAGAGAGAAAGGAAGGAAGAGTTGGGCACTGCTTTTCAGAACAGCTAAGGATTGCACAGAAGAGCACAAAGCCTACAGCATCCCATTTACCTCCCCTGCAGGCCGTGTGGACACTTCCAGAGGCAGTTTCTTTAAGTCAGCTTGAGATCGAATTGGAGTGGTTTTCTATTTGAAAAATAAAAAAATAAATCAGAAAGGGCGTCTATAAAAGCCACCAGGGCCTACCTGAACCCAGCCCAGAAAACAGTTTTCCAGTTTAAAATAAACAATTCTAAGAAGAAGGTGTGTTCTGTGTCCTTCAAAAGACACCCCTCCATCTGAACACCAGCAGTCACTCCCGTTTTCCTAGCAGAAAATGAAATGCAAGCTGAAATGCTTGTTTTCTGTTATTAAAACAACTCGTAGCCAATGAATGAACACAGGTGGCATTAGGGGCAGAGACAGACACGACTCGGCATCAGCCATTTGCACTAGGAGGTCCCTCAAACCTGCTGTGCTTAGTTGGAGACCTCCGGATTTACCTGCAGAGCTTCCAGCTTTTCCTGCTGCTGGCGGATTTTCTCTGACAGTTGTTTCTGCTTTTCCTCCTGTGATTTCAAGTCTTTCTTCAGAGTTCCCAGTGGTACCTTCTGCTTCTGCTCTGCAGCTTCACACCTAGCACAAAGGGAGTGCAAGACAACCTCAGCAACAGCAGAACGTGCTGTCTCATGCACGCAGCACTGTCCCCAGATCCCATCCCAAATGCAGCAGTAAAACCACTTTTCTTTCTGCAGCAGCCACAATCTCAAAAACAATTCTATTCCTCTGTCCTTATCTCAACCCACAAGGTTTTTTCCTTTCCCCTCCTTTTCTCTCTACCCTACTGAGGCAGGGAGAGAGCAAGGTATGGTCCCAGTTGCTGGCTGGCGTTGAACCACAACAGGATCAAAAGTATAGTTGTTAAAAAACGAGCCATTTATGCTGGGCATTACCAATTCGGAGCCCAGGAGCTAAACAAAACTTAGGAACAGCTGGAACTGGTTTTCCATACTGTTTCTGTACTCTGGACTTCTACAGCAGTTTTCCTTCCTATCAGCTTATGTCTTCATATCAATTCTTCTTTTTACAGACTTACTTTCCATTTAGAAAGGAAAGCTTACTACCACTAACCTGTGATTAAGACATTGTTAAGACATTGTTTACATGAACCTTCCAACAGAAGATGCACTTTGCCTTGTGGCCCAAGGCCACAAAGTTTTCTTTTGCAATATCCTTTAAGTATTTGCTTTCGCCAGCAGCTCATGGCCTATAAAACAGTGGTGAGTATCCTCCTGGAGGAAAACGCAGGTAGGAAACACATGGAAGTGGATTGGGATCATCTTCAAACCTCTGGCTGAGCAGCTGGCCCTCAAGAGTAGAAGAGGGGACTGAGGCGTTCCCAGGCTCATCCCCTGTCACAGAACTAAGTCATGGAGAGACACACCAGGATCAACCCCTTCAGGGCAAAGTCATGCGGGATGATGTGAGATAGAAAAAACAACTCTTGCACAACGCAAGAGATCCATCTGACTCCTACACTGCTTTGGAGCCAAGCTGTTAAAAACTTCCCGCAAGTTTGAGCCTTACAGATAAAGGGAGGACCCCACTCTCGTTGTGGCTCACACAGAGCTCCAAGAGACTGATGAGAGATGATTTTATCAAGATCTCTGATCCTGAATCCGCCAACTGATGGGATAACCCCCAGTGTGCAAGATACATACTGTGACCTGCTTTGTCAGTGGAAAGGAGCACAAGCAGCAGTTTCTCCATCAGCCTCTTCTCAGCCGAAGCACTGCACGGGTGTTTTTCATAGAGTGATTATTCCCCGGCTAAGAAATTTGTCATAACTGCAAAATGACTGCTTGACACCAAAGCTGCAATTCCCAAAGATAAAGGTGAACAAGTGGCACCATACACAGGTTTCCCAGCAGTGAAATGCCATCTCCTGTGCCACTGCATGGATTGAGGCTCAAAACATTAGGCTGTATCTTACAGCACAAGAAAGTATGAAAGCACCTGTTAGTTCTGCCATTGGGAAAAAATTCAGAATACTCATGACATTCAAAACTACAGATTGCACCACTAGAGGCAGCAAGTCAGAAAAAAAGGAATTGTCTTCGATGTCAGAATAGTTTGCAACTTTAGCACCAAGGCTTTGGTGACGCTCAAGGAGCTCCAAGCCAGAGAGTCATCTTCAGCTGGTGTTTCAATGGCGAGTCCAAACGCCATTTAGGACCCAACTGGATTTTAGGTATGAAGAGTGACAAGAGCGAGCCTGACACTGAAATGACATACAGAAACACTGCCTTCTCTGTGACAAAGTAAGTGATGGTGCCACTTAGTGTTGAACGTGGCAACAGAAGGGGTGACTGCTTTACATGACAGAGATCCAGTCCTCATGATCTGGGACAATGTGCTACCAGCAGGAACTGAGGTGGACAAATCAGAAGGGTCCTCAGTGCAGGCAGTCAATGCTGAGGCAGCCAAAGCCACCACATGGTGTTCTGATGCCAGGAGAGAGACTGATCATCAACTCTGACAGTGCTTCATCTTCAACTTGGCTGGATGAGATTCTTCACAGATCCTCATGGCGCACAAGCTTGAGGCCCCTCACCCATGATGGCAACAGCAACTCTTCCCAAATCCTCAGTCCTCCCTCAGACAGTACAAATTCCTGGAATGGAACAGCTGGGGCACATGATCAAGGCACAGAGCTGATGGTGTGCAAACCCACGGCACAAGGACACAGCAAGAAACATCAGGCAGTAGAGCACTTAAGGGAAGTTCAGAAGTGCAGTGACTGCAAGGAAGTCCTTCTTTCTACTGGCACCAACCAAGCCAGAGGAGTGCTAGTGCAACTTCTGCAGAAAACCTTCGGCCTTGTGTAAAAGGAAAGGACTGCACTCACTGCTGGAAAGCACACATAAGCCTATTCAGTCCAAAAACATTCTACAGTTATCTATCCTCCCAAAGTAAGACTCCCGAGATCCTTTCAAAGAAGCTGAAATGATCAGAAGTTTGGATCACCTGTCCAAAGCACTTCACCTGCCCTGTCCCACCTCCCTGCAAGGGGGATGTGGGACACCACCATGCGTGTGCAAACTGGAGGCAACGCTAACTCGCTCCAACCAACATCCCAACGTGTCCTCACATGAAGTGCATCTAAAGCCCTCCAAATTTTCAAGGTATTGCAAATACAAAATTAAAGTCTTTCATTAGTAAATCAAGTTCCCGTTCGGTTACATGATAAAAAAGCTCCTCTGCACATACACAAAAGAGCACAAAGACAATGGCAAGTAGGGGAACCTGAGTAACACCCTTCCCCGGCTACTCCTAGGCCATCCCAGGAACCACCAGCCCATCCAAGGCCCATTTCCACCAGCCCAGAAGCCCAAAGGCAGCAGGGAATGCAAATTAGGTACTTAGAGGAACAGATACCCTGTTTGGGCTCCTGTAAGGACTGTCCCAGGGCAGCCTCAGCCCCAGTGTCCAGCCAACGGGAGTGGCTCTCCAAAGCATCTTTTGGACTGATGGGAGGAACCAAAGGCAGGTAGAGGAAGAGATAGAGATGATTTGGGGGAGGAGCAAACATGGGAAAACAGAGAAACAGAAGGCTAAAAAGGGCCGGCTGTACATAAACAGTCAGTACACTTGTCTTTGTACTAAACTCCATGTTAAACTATTTTCCTGGGCAAGGGGCTCTATTCTGCATGTGCATGTGTGTATGGGGGTCTGAGTACCAGCAGCTGGAGTGGGACCACTGGTTGCAGAGGCCTGTGTGCCTGGGTGGCAGCAGCTGCAGTGACTGCAGGCGTGCACAGCATATGTTGGGCCAGACAGGCCAGCGAGGAGGTGGCCTGGGAGCAAGGGAAGAGGGTGGCGAAGGGCAAACCTGCAGGAGCTGACTCCTGGAAGGACCGGAGGAGTCCTGCCTGACTGCTGGAGATGGGTATGGGGGTGTAGGCAGAGCTGTGGGCGTCTCTAGCCAGGAGCAGAAAATGTCTCTTACAGTAGGCTCTAAATTATTTTGTTTTCACCGCACTGATAGCAGTGAAGAGTTGGACAGCCCCACCTCTGTCATTTGGAGACAACTAGACAGGCAGGAGGAATGGGCCAACAGGAACCTTCTGAAATTCAGTACAGACAAATGCGAAGTCTTGCCACTGGGAAGGAGTAATCCCTTGCAGTAAAAAAGTCTGGGCACTGGCTGGCAGGGAGCAGGTCTGCTGTGAAGGTCCTGGTGAGCAGCAAGCTGAGCACGAGCCAGCCCTAGCAGCAAAAGCAACAACAGCACCTGGGCTGTATGAACAGGGAAGAGCAAGGATCCAGATCCGCTGTAGGATGGAGAGCATGCCCAAGGTGAGACACTGGGAGGTCTGTAGGGTGCACGTGTTATCTGTGTCCTGTACCCCTCAACCTCTGGGCTCATCTATCTCAGCGCAAGTAACCAGAGGGAAGGGATCCAGTGGCCAGATACAGACATGATTATTTCCACTAGTGGTCCTTCACTCTGATCAGCTGAGAGGGAAAAGGATGAGGCTGCTGGTGCGGTTTGCGTGAGCGCTGTGCGTGTCCACCCGTGCTGACCTGCGTGGTCGGATGGGCATACACACATGGTCTGTCTGTGTTTGTGTGTGTCTGCCAGCAACACCTTCCCAGCCTTGCTCCTGCTTCCAGCCGGGGAGCTGGAGGTGCAGCAGCCTCTCCTCGGGCTTGCAGATTCATCCCTGCCCCAGCAGTTTAGTCGGAGGACATCCTCAGCACAACCATACTCTTCATAGCTCCACACCAGGGCACAAATACATGGAGCAACAGGGAAGATGGCATCGGTATCCTTCCATTGACAGGTGCCAAAAGGAAGAAGCCAGAAAATCAATACTTTCCAAACATCAACATCAACACTTCTTTGTAGCCTTTTCAGCCATAGATGTTACATTTTTTTATTCCAATTAAAAGTTACCACCTGAATTGTCTTTAAGCACTTTGTCTGTAAGCACTGAGCCAAAGCACCTCAATTAAAGCCAAGCAGCTTCCCTAGTTCTACAATTAGGACAAGAATTAGCTTCTAGCAGTGTCTCTCTTCATAGAGTAGCAGCCTAGAGCAATAGTTTTCCTCATTCAAATAAATTACTAGATTTTACCTAAAGTTTGTAACTGTGAAACACACTGCTGGTAAATGAATTAAGTTTTGTTCCCTCAAGTGTGAAAAACATCATTCTTGGGCTCACTGCAACTCAGAGATGTTGCTGCAGTTTGCGTGTCCAATGGGTTTGAGCTCTAGTAGCAACATGGACAATTGCACATTGCGCTCTCAGCCTGCACTTACGCCTATTCTTCAGTTGCTGTCTATGCTACTACATTGAAATTAATATGCATAAACTAAGGCTACAATTGTATTTCCAGTGGCAGTGCAGAAAAACCATAAAGGAACTTAATTTAACCAAATCACTGGTTGAGGTTAGAGGGGCCCCTGCAGGTCATCTGGTCCAATCCTCTGCTCAGGCAGGGCCACTTGGAATTGGTTGCCCATTCCAGGATCATGTCCTGGAATATCTCCAGGATGGAGACTGCATAACCTCCCTGGGCACCCTGTGCCAGGGCTTGGTCACACTCACAGGGAAAAAGCGTTTCCTGATGTGCAGAGGGAACCTCCTGTGTTCCACCTTGTACCCATCGCCTCTGCTCCTGCCACTGGGCACCACTAGGAAGAGCCAGGCTCTGTCCTCTTTGCAGCCTGCCTTCAGGTATTTATGTACACCGATGAGATCCCCTGGACCCTTCTCTGCTCCAGGCTGAACAGGCATGTCCTCCTTCCTGGGCTTGTTCCTCTCCAGGGGCAGGACTTTGCACTTCCTCTGACTGAACCTCCTGAAGTTCCTGTTGGCCCATTTCTCCAGCCTGTCCAGCTTCCTCTGGAAGGGTGCACAACCCTCTGGCACCTCAGCCACCCCTCCCAGCTTAGTACCATCTATAAACTTGCTGAGGGGTGCACGCTGCAATTTGTATAGCGCACAAATGCCCACCAACACGTCGGCTCCAAAAACACACATCATCACTACTTTTCACTGACTGTGAGCACAGCTTAAAGGTACAGAATTACTGCCTAACCCCTCCAATTGTTCTCAAAGAACAGATAACTAGAAAAAAAAAAAAGTGTGCAGATATGGCATGCTGCAGAAAAGTCTCTATATTAACTGATTCTTACCTGTCTTGTTCAGGATCAGGGTTCATTGAGCACACCCAGCTATCAGGGTAATTCTTCTCCACTGAGCTCAGCTGGAATGGGAGAGTCCGCCATTTCAGACATACATCTGTTAGACAAACAATTTGCAAGTCAGAAATATAGAGCCTGAGCAACAAAATCACTATTTTCCATAGCACTCCTCAAGCCCGTTTAATACCCAAGGACCCCACCAATTTCCAAAGTATATCCAATGACAGTAAGACTACTGGCCAAAAAGAGTGAGACAGCCACAGGATATACTAAGTCAATTCTGTCTTCATGCTCACAAAATGCTTGGAGGAAGACCTTAAATCTTGTACAAGGCATCCATAACAAGAGTCTGATGAAGCCTGGCACCAGCTGACACTAGAAGACCTCACACTCACTGCTGCAATGACCACACGTACAAACCAAACTGAACAGCCAGTCCCTGGATTCACTGCTCATCTCCAAAGTCAGGCTGTCTCCCACTGATATCAACACAAAATAAGTCAGAGATTTATCCACTAAAAAAAAAAAATAAATAAATTTTAATAATCTAATAAATTTTAGATGAACCAGGAAGACAGATTTGGCTTCCAGAGCATTGCTGGCCTCCCAGGAAATCAACAGCGTAAAAAAACAATCAAATTTTGCCAATAAAATGCAAATGTTCTTAAATTAGGTTCTGGAAGGATGTCAACAGCAAGGGACAAGAAGAGTGACAGGAGAGCCCCTTCTCTTTGGGAGGAACTTGAACAGGGCCGAGAATACTGTCAAGGCAGGAGAGCCTTGCAAAATAATTCCACAAGGCTGGCCTCGCATTCCTTGCTACATCCTCATCCCCAAGTCCTATGGGGAAAATGACGTTGAGAGAGTTTGGTGTCCCTCTACTAAGAGACAAAGTGGTTGTGTTGAGATCTTCCTTACCCCAGTAAGGGCTTAGCCAGGGCTGTTTACAGGTGCACAGAAGAGAGCTTGCATTAAATTTGAAAGTTGTCTATAAGTGGTTCCCTCCTGTGCTCACACCTAGAACCTATTAGCAGGCCAGGGCATCAGAATACAAATTACTTGGCCACTTTCCATTGCCTACAGGGACGTTTCAGATCTTATTCCAGCATCGGGTGGCTTTGGCCAGTTCCTGTGACATTTCGAAGCCCATTCTCAACACTGCTACTGGCCACACCTGCCCCATTCTGTAAGGGCACCTGAAGAACATCATGGTTAGTAATTGTGCAGGAAGGACATCTTAGCTTAAGATTCCTAAGTGTACCATCAAGTGCAGACAAAGGTAACTCACAGAAGGAGACAAGCCCTAGAAGGGGATAACGATAGCAAAGCCCATCTCAAATCTCCTACCCATTTAGCTGCTCCCCAACTGCAGCCAGGAGTCCTTCCCCCCTTCCCCAGGGAGGACCAGCCTCCTAATCGCAGCCTAGCTGGACTCACCGCACTGAATCGTGGTAGGGATCTCCATGGCTCTCCGGCGTTTGTAGCGCAGTTCACTAGATGGAGGCTGGTTCCAGTTTGCTGACAAGTAACCAAATTCATCCCAGAACTTGATGATACCTCTCTGGGCTGGAAAACAAGCAAGTCCCTGCTCATTATGGAGCCATTACAACAAAAATCACCACCTGCGCTCTTGGCTGTCCTCCTGCCACCAAAGTTTCCACTTCCAGCCCCTGGTAATTGTGAAGCTTCGTTACCTATAGCAACATCCTTCCAATACTGAGCCAAATGCTCTCCCATGGCCTTCAGCAGGTGTCGATACTCTTTGGCATCAGCGAAGTCTTGTTTATTATGGGTTGGCTCCAGAACCAAATAGGGCACATCCACCACACCTACCACTCCACCACATGCCCTGGAAGAGGGACACACAGTCACAAACATCATTCAACTGCCACATCATTGTTCAGAGAAACGATATTGAAAATAGCAGATTACACACACCCAACCCATTCCTGGAGCAGGACTGGTTTTAATTTATCAGCTTTCTAAATCAGACTCCAGCTGGCATGCAAAAAGTAAGGTGGGCTCAAATGTTTGTATTTGCCTTCAGGACCTATTCTCCCTGTCCCTAGAATGAGGCAGTATTGCTACCAGTATCCATCAACCCCAAATACCAGCATGAAGCACAAAAGCCTCATACTGCTGCAGGCATGACCAAAGTCTGTGTAGAGAACTCTCTATATCGAGAAACCAGGGAAATATTAGGGAACATTAAATATAACTTGTTTGTCAGAGTCCAAACTAATGGCTGACAAAATGAGTAAGCCTCATGCTCATGAAGAACGATTAATGCAGAACAAGGTTGTTGCACAGCCTAAGTTCTATGTAGGAACATGCCAGGCTTAAGTAAAAAGATTGCTGAAAAATATCCAGGAACTCACATGCCACCCTCCAGCTGTGGGCCCACCTTCTCATACATCTTGATCAGACGACTGCAGTTATAAATGAACATGCCATCCAATTCACGGTGCTCAATATTCACACCAAAAATAAAATTCAGTTCTTTGGGTTCCTTCAGTGCTCTGTGAAAGAATGAAACAGAGCCTCAGAGATACTGAAAATCAAACTAAATGTTTGCAGTCATTAAACAGAGGGTATGGAAATCCAGCACCTTTGAGCATTATGGGTTCACTAACACCTATCCTGTAGTCTGCTATTTCTGAAATCCAAGAAATATTTCTGAATCCAAGAAATGTGCATTACAACTAAAGACAAACAAAATACAGAAACTATGCAATACAGACACCAATTTAGGCTGGACAGTATCTGTGCAGTTAATTTAATTATTCATTTGGATATGCTTTCTCCTTCAGGAATGAATTCTGTTTTTTATTTCAGATTTGCTTGTTGAAAACATTACAGTTAACCACTTTGATCAAAGTACTGTTAGGTACAGACTGGTCCTCTCCAATGCTATTTGGGTTTATATTTTCCAGATGCAGATCTCTATGCTAGATAAAGCAAGAAAATTAACATTTTGATATAAAGCTCCAGTCTTGAAATTCAGGTTCTGGAAAAGTTCTTGTAATTACAAGTTGTACAATGCTATTACTCTTAAGTTCAAAAGCTGGAAGATACAACACAGCCCAAGCAGAGATTTTTTTCTGGAACTGACAGCATAGGAATTTGCATGATTTCTACTTTATCTACGCAGCCAATGACTTCAACGAGAGTTGGTCTCAAGTATGTTTGTGAGCACATGTGATTTCCAAATTGGAATCTTTGATTATTAGGAATTGTATCTCCTGTGATGCAGAAAGCCTCAAGAGATCTCTTTGCATTATAAATCAAACAAAGTCCCTGTGTCTCACAAACAGAACTACTGGTTTTTAACAAACTAAGTTAAGGAGGTTCAACAGCTTCCATGAAATCCATGCTGAGGATTTTTCACAGTAAGGATCCTCAGGTTCAGGCTGAAGGTATCATCAAATGTGAGGTTCAACCTTTTAACTATTGCAAGAAACAGTCTATACCACTGTCCTACCCACCCCTCTCATTTTTGACCTCCCTCATTTTTCCTCCCACAGCAAATTCTTAGCACTTATGTGCTTTATCCCAATTAGGAATTTGAATTCTCCTTAAACGATCAGTTGAAGATAGTGGAACTCTTTCAACTGATCCGTTGACTGTACAGTGTCAGATACTAAAAGAACCTGAGCTGTGCGTGCATGAGCACTGCAGATATAAGATGTACATCTTTCTTAACAGTCAAGCATCTCAAAATAAATCCCTGAAATACATTCATTTCATATTAATTTTCTGTTTAAAGCCATCCTCTTCCCCATACAGATGTACCCTGCAACACAACTTCCCCTAAAACAGATGACTCTAAAATAAGTTACTGGGAAGCAACCTGGTATAGCAGCTTTCAGCAATTTTAAACCTAAACCTTTGCCAAGAACACTGCCAACACAGGAGCTGGGCTAGAATGTTACCCTTTTGGTCTCAGCTCATCCAGGTGGACAACTGCTATTTGAGAGCATGAGTAGGTGTGGCAACGCACCCATCTCAGGGATTAATTTTCTTTTTCTAATTTCTGGAAAAGGATGTAGAGCCTTAAATTTCAAGTAACAATGTGCACTCACCTACAAAATAGGAAGGGCACCTCCATCAGAGGGACAGGAAGTCAAATTATCATCCAAAGCACGGAAAATTAAGTGGTGGGCCAAAAATACAGGGTTTTATTACTAGGACTTCAGTAACTGTCTTATCTGCTAGATTTATAACCTGACCTTGGCTTTGGAAACCAGAAAGCATTTCTTTCACTGATGCACCCATCACCAGAGAAACAGCAGAAAACTGTTCTAGAACATTCTCTATAACTCAAGAGTTTTCTGAGAGGCTACAGAAATTGTTTCATACAGAAGGTTTCCTATTATACGCATTTTTCAGGAATTTCTTCTGTTTTCTGGATAAAGTACATGATTATGGAATAGCCTGACCCTCTGAACGGTCTCTGATTACCAGCGATGAACGCAGGGACACAGAGAAAGTCATACGCCTGCTGAGAACTGGCTGAGCACCCAGGAGCACACACGGACTGCATCCAGACAAAAGGCCTTTCCCTCTGCTGCTGGTTAGCTGTCACATACATCTCTTTTCCTCATCATCACGTATTTGAAACCTGTCTACAGATAAGCTTTTGACATATCTACAACTGAGGTATTCTTCCGAAACAGCTGATTTGCATTTTGTGGCATTCTTAGATTTAAACAGAAAGAAGCGCTTAAGAAAACTTGGAATGTGTCATTTCCAACTAGTCAATAAAGGGCACGTAGAAGCTATTTTCAAACAAACTTGTATCGTCCAAGTTCTTTGTTTTTAAAAGGAAAAAGTATTTTGCCATTGGCAAAAGGCCAGAAGCCCATTCACAAAATTTTACCTTGTGCACTAATGTCGTCAAAAGCAAGAATTAAAAGACAAGCTGTGTGTGAAAAAGTACACCGAAGTTGAAGAGAACTGCTTCTCCCAAGAGTTTCTGCATTCTTTGGATCACAGCTTTAGCACTTTTAAATTAAAGCCTTATTTATTTATTTTTAGCATTTTAAGATACGTTAGAACTATCTCTGGCAACAAGTCTGGTATAGTTCCGACCTGAACAGCCAGGCAAACCAGCATGCAAACCAACCAGGTGGGAATGGAGACTTGGTATATACAAATCTCTACCTTTCCTAGACTCAGCATTTGTTTTAAGAGCATTTGTTTCTGGTTACTACTTCATTTGTGAAATGCATATGAAAATTTGCAAAAAAACCCCACATCTCTATGCAAAGAGTAAAATATTCCTGTGAGTACACTGAGCAAAGTTAATTGCAACCAGAGCAAGGTAGAACAATGTCTTGGGATTTCACAGCACTGACTTTAACAGAACCCAGCAAGTTTTTAGAAAACATCCCTATGACTCTAAAAGCCATTTCACTGTAACTTTCTAACATTTGTTTACCCCCTAAATCTTACCTGCAGAAGAAAAAGCAAAAGTGTGAAAAAAGCTGGCATGAAAACCAGGTAAACATCTACAGAAAACAAGCCAAATCCAAAGACGTCTTTTAGCAAGTAAGAAGGGAACAGCAGAAGCAGCCAGAACAGCAAACTCAGTCCCTTTGGTTCAGCAGCCGGGGCACAGAGGATGCCCACAGACGCTTCAGCTTTGAGCTGAGCTGCTCCCTCCACCACACAAGCAAAGCAGGGGAGACATCTGAGCACATGGAATGAACAGCCTGGGAAAACCAGAGCTCTGAACCACCCTGCACTCACCGCTGCTTTGCATCCTTGATCCTTTTCTTGACATCAGCCTCCCGGCGCATGGTTATTGCGGAGTTTTGGACCTGACGTAGCATCACCTGCAAACAGGCATTGCATAGTAAAATCGCTGCTGCGAAATTCATGAAATTAACTCACTTCTATGATTTCTTCCCCCTTCAAGAAGATCTCAGAAGTTTTAAATGTAAAGAATTCATGGTGGAGGCTGACAATCAGCATGCCTTTCCATTTAGGGCAGCACTTGCTGCTGGATTCTTTAAGCAGCCACACAGTTGTTTGGAAGAAAATGTGTAAATGCAACTAAAGGTCTAAGGTACCTGAAACCAGAGGGCAATGGAGGCACAGGGAAACAGCCAGGGTACTTGGATACAGTTGTTTCCATCAGATGCCAGTAGGAAGTATAGTGATTTTAAGCTGGTCTTGGTTACTGGCCCACCCAGCTTCCCCACAAGCCCTCTGACCACCTCGCCGCAGGCTGGGTCTCAGTCCTGCCCCCATCCAGAGCCAGAGCCGCGCGGGGAGGGAGCAAACAGCCCCTCTCCAAAAGCCCTGGCCAAATGCTTCGGAGCCAGCAGTGCCAGGCAGAGAGGGGGAGCAGCCAAAAAGCACCCAATTTTACTTCTGTCCAAAAACCTCACGTTCCCCTGGCCTCTTCTGCAGAGTCCAACATCAAAGCAAGCGCCTGGGGGCTGGGGACTGCCTTCCTACAGGGGATACACTGCAGGTTGTGGGCAGGGGAACATCAGCCTCCCGCCTGGGCTGGAAACCTCACAGGGGTGTTGAAGCACATCCAGCAGTGATGAGACCACAGAACGCTGCTGGCAACTCTCCACTGACTTCAGTTGCCACCTGCTTAACCCGCACACGGGGTGCTACCACAGCCTGCCGACCAGCCCCAGCCCCCAGAGCCTGAACCGTGAGGTGCTGCCGAAGCACAAGGCTCACCCTGGACTCCCGCGTGAGATCCCCTCCCAGGCGCAGCTCGAGGGCACGGGCTTTGCTCTCTGCCTCACGAGCCTTCTCCTCCGCTGAAACACACAGGGAAGAAGAAGATGTCAACCATTCAGTACAGACAGCGTCTCATAAGGCATTCACCCGAGGAGACCGAATTCCAGAGAGCCTTCGCTGGGCTGGCATGTACAAGGGTACAACGGTAATAACAAAACGGCACAGAGTAAAACCTTACACACAAGAGGGCACCACCGACATGCCATCCGTAACTTGCTCAGGGGTCACAGTCAACACTGGCGTAATAGCAGGGCTAAACTCTGCAAAAGTTTGTTTAAATGAAGGATCCATGAAGAAGTTAGCGAGAAACTGGAAAGAGTAAGGATCCAAGTGGCCCTGTCTGCTCTGCCTGGAAGCGTGAAGGCAGAAAAAGGCTCTCACAAAATGAAGACTGAGTTCAGGCTTGAAAAGGAGTTACAAAGAGGTCATTTTCTTGCAGACATGAAGGGAAAGGGATACTCTTAGAAATGCTTTTGTCTTTGATAATTGCTAAATTTTGGCTGGAACAAGACAAATCTGTGTTACACACAAAATCGGATACAGTGTTCTGAAAACTTACCACTACACCTGATCTTTGCATGCACAAAATTTGCCACTTAAAAGAAAATTCCCCTTTTTCGCTTCTCTCCCAGACTACCAACAAGCCTGCCTGACAACAGGTACACATCCCCCTCATACTGTTTAAGATTCATTCAAATAAGTTTCGTTTTCAGTGAGGAGATTCCTTCCTAAAATGGAGACACAAGGTGCTTTGCTAAATTAGCACCATGCACTTTGCATCTGCATGCTCTCCATCCAAAAGCACCTTGGCTACAGCCCTCTCATGTCCCCTCTCAGGTCAGAAGCCTGTTCTGCTTACAGCTGTATGAGAACTAGAGGAATTCCTCCATCCCACAAGGTCCACAGGGGTGAGCGTGTACTGGCCGGTAATGCCCTGCGTAGGCAGGGGAGGTCAGAGCCACAGCTGCCCCTGCGAGCACCGGCCTCAGGCACATATAGGGGATGCAGCACCGACCGTGCCACAGCGCTCCCCGTGCTTGCACCCAGGCACGGAAACTTCTGAAAGAGGATGCAGCGACGCCACAGCCTTCAGGAACTGTGGAGATTTCTAACAGAAGTAGGCTGGCACAAATGGAGCATGAATGGAAACGGTGATGTGCAAGGTGACTAGAAGAAGCGATAAGGCACAGGCTGGGGAGCGGTATGGGCTGAGGGGCACAGACAATTTGGGAACACAACTGTATGTGCTGAGGGATGGTGTGGCTCACAGCAAGGCGAGCAGCAGGCTGGCACCCTGTCGCAGGAGGGCAGCAGCACGGCCGCAGCACACCCTACAAGCCACCTCTCTCCCAACAGGAGAGACAAACTGCAGCTGTGAGATACCCAAACCAAGGAAACACAACAGTGGAGGAGCAGCCTTCACCAAGATTTGTGGAGGATGAGGTAAGCAAGAAGATGACAAGATAGCAATTGGCTCTTAAGAGATTACCAAGGATCTCTCCAAAAAGCAGCGCTCAGTTGCCAGCCAGAAGGAATCCAGACACTGTAGCTGGTGTTCGATAACCAGTGTACACCATGCCATGGTCAGCATTACTTGCTGAAATGCACTTTTTTGGTGTGTGCAGGTACAGGAATGTAAGTGGGCACAGTCAACTGACTTAGACCATTACAATAAAAATCACACTTCCTTTCTATGCAGTGTTAACGTTTGAGTTTTGTTCCACTAATTCCCACAGAAGCATGCTCCGAGGTTCACAGCAGCTTACCAAGCACATCACAGCAGAACTGCACTGTGTGACCAACCTCATCATCAAGTCATCATCATCAAGTTTAGCTTGAAAACACAGGAGTTTGGAGACTGC
This sequence comes from Limosa lapponica baueri, assembly GCA_002844005.1. Lineage (NCBI taxonomy): Eukaryota > Metazoa > Chordata > Aves > Charadriiformes > Scolopacidae > Limosa > Limosa lapponica. Next base: position 129,513 of record KZ506733.1, on the reverse strand, counting down.
CTAAAACGTTTGGTCCATTTAAATCAAAGCTTGTACGGCAGAAGCCGGTGGGCTAAATGCAGCTGTGTCTAGAAAGAAGAACATAGTGGTGACCCATAAGGGCACAGGTCAGACCTGCTCCACTAACACAGTGACAACTGAGAAGGCATGGCTGAACGTGCCTGATGGGGAAGGATTCAGTTACAAGTCTGAGGGTTGAGGCCCTAATGGGCAAAAATGCATGCCCTAAGTGGGACAAGCAGCATATGGCAGATAGAATCCACATTCGCGTCCTCCCAGGGGACAGCAGGCACAGCATAGCCATGGTACTGCCAAGCAAGTCACTGGACACACTAAAATACTGCAGACTAATATCCAGTGCAGAAGATAGCTGTTAATGACTTTCAGTACTGGACACCCACGTAACTTCTCACCTTTTCTGTTTGTTTGCTTTTCAAACTTTTAAGAGGATTTCTTGAAACCAGGCAATGCTTTCAACTGAGCTGCCTGGTTCCGGTATTCAGTCTTGGTTCAGAAACACACAAACAGCAGCTGATAGTCTTTCACAGCTACCTTGCCCACAAATGGTAGTTTTTTCTTGGGTCCATCTGCTCACTTAGGGATCTGGATGCTACAGCTTATTGCATGAGTTCTCAGGGAAAGAAGAGTGGCCTTTCTTTATCTTAAATCTATGCATGTCTTCACTCCTGAGCCGTGGCTCTTCCTGCATATTCCGAAGCCATGTCACCAATAGTCACAGCTGCCCATACATTCCTCCCCCACCCCTCGCCCCTGATATTTTTTGGTTAGCATAAGTTTTGGTTCAACAAGCTCATAAGCTCAACCCTGAGTTGAGTTCTACAGTATGATGGATTCCAACACATTCCTGGCAGGCAGCCATGGCATACTGGAACTGCACTTAGCTCAGCTAAGACCCCCCCCATTTCTCACAATGCACCCCTAGTTTTGAAAGGGAAAACTGCAAATCATTCCCTGGTGAAGATCCCTCCTAAGAGCAGTGTGCATCCTCAAGAGAAAACATATGCTGGAGATGGCAAGGAATTATCTTTTCTAACAACAGCAAAACAAGAGAACTTGGTTGTTACAGATTAAATTCATTTTCCTAGAAGCAAAGAACTGAGATCTGTGCCATTGAAGCTGAGGCTAATTCTACAAGATCGTTTTAGTTCTGGAGGCTTTGTGTGATCAAATCTTGCAGAAAACAGTCTGAGATGTGCTGTGAGTTTTTACCACCATGTTCAAAACCCTTTGTTCAGCATCCATGTTTCCGTGTCAATGGTATCTGTTATGAGCATTGGGACAGGGAACGGCAATATTCTTCAGTGACAAGACACTTAAAGCTCACCTTTTAAACATCATGAAGGCCTCATGGACTATGCTACTTTGCACATGGACTAAGCTATTTGCACCTTCTTGAAGGCAATGCAAGTGCATGCTGAACACCGGCTCTGGCTATAGGACCCAATATAAAAAATAAATTCAACTATGAGGACTGAGGCACAGGATAAAGCCCGCTTAAACTTCATAGTCTCAAGCCTATCTTATTAGGTTGTACTTCACAGAGAAGGAACAGGGAACATAGCAACTTACACAATTTCATCTTGCTGTTTTGCTTTGGGCAGGGCCAAGATGATGCTGCCCTCAATGACTCTGCACAAGCTGAACGTGGCGCCACCACTTGCGTATCTGACCTGCACACGTAGGCATGGGTGCCTAGAGCAGCTCTTACACAGGGAGAGAGGACACATGCCTCCGATTGATTTGTGAAGTTGATTTATGAAACCTACCAGAAGATGTAGGTCAACATGTCTTACAGCTTCCAAGATTCCTCCTTCACTACAGCATTTCCCCATCAGGGGATAGGGAGACCGCTTTGTATGTTAAATTTGTGCAAATTTAATGAAGTTACATGCTATATTTATATGGTTGTATAATTTCTATATGGTGAATATCTTCAAATTGGGTTTCTCCTGAGAAGTACAGAACTTAATAGGAAGGGAAGACTAGATGGACAAAAGGTATGTCTTGAAGGGGAAAAAACCCCCAAGAAACAGGACTCCCTTGTACACCCAGATCAATCTCTTTTGTGTCAAGTAACAGATTAAAAATCTATATTTTGAACAACTGCCTCAACAGGGAAGGAGCAGAAGAACAGAACCAAAAGCTAATGATGTGCAAAAGGTGAGAGAACTGTGGGGTAACAGGACAGCAGCTTAGCCAGGCTTCAGATGGAGCAAGAGCAGACAACCATGACTCCAGGGGTTATTCTGTACATGTATTCCCCAGAGGAAGTGGTCTTAGGGAACAATGTACGTTCCTTCCATTGCATGGAAGTAAGTCTGGGTCATCTGTATTCGCTGTATTAACTAATCTCCTGAGCAACCATAATGATCACAGAAGCAGGCAACTTCATACCCAGCAAGGCAGCCTCTTTCAGTCCTTTCCTTCACTACAGCAAAATCAGGATGCATGCATACCCCAAAGACTCACCTATCCTTGCCATGTGCTCTGCTTTCTTCACTTCTTGCTCTGCACGGGTCTTGAAACGGTTTGAAGTATATTTGTACATCCTGTGATGATCAAAACTTATTAATCAGCAAACTCAGCAGTAAGGTCAAACCAAGGTTTCATCACTGTATGACAGAATAAGGTCTCCACATGCTACTCCACTCTTCTCAATAGATTCAATAAACGGAGAAGGAGGTTTACATATCAGGAATTGGGCACTTTTGGATGCAGTTAGGTAGAAACGTTTTAAAACAGAGATGCTTTAGTAGTAGATGCAGCCACAACACCCATTTTCTGCTGCTAGGGGCAAAATATATCCATATTCTTGGAGGAAATCCCAAAGTTTAGAGGATTAATTTCCTCAGAAGCAGAAAGGAGGAGTGAATATACATATATATCTCTACTCAAAACCCTCCCATTACAGATAAACAATCCTTCCTTTCTCCTGCAAACAGCTGCCCGCAGGTGCAGTCTGACAGTGCCCATCTCCACTCAGGGCTAGCTCACATCCTCCAAGTGGCAGAGCAACTCTCTGAATTAAGCCTCGAGTTCAGGATATTTCTGTATGCTACACATCTGACTGATGGCCTTCTAAACTGGGCTGGAGTTGCAGTGGCTTGCTTCACCTTCCCTTTATCATAACATGCCAAATGCAGATCACAATCTGAGTGACTCCTGCAGAATGAAGGAGGCAGGTGTGTATACGAGGCAGAAGCTCATGAGTATGAGTCACTTCTGTGCAGAGGCAAGTAATTGGGAAAGAACAGAGAGATGACACCAAGAAAGGTGATCAGAGCCTGCAAGAACTCAAACTGCCTTAAAACACAAGGTTTTGGATGTACTGAGAGGAAAATCCCATCCCAAAGAAGTCTTTATGAAAAAATAAACCTCTCCAGCACTTAGCCAAAGCAAAAGCCACTAGAAATGCTGGTTTTACAGAGGCACAGAAACACATAAGGACATCAGGCTTGACTGACCAACTCATTCACATAGGAGGAACCACATTTAAATCCCAATGAGAGACCAGATCGCCTCCAAATGGCAGATAATCTATCGGGATCCCTGAGAAATCACCTTGCACAGATGAAAAAAATCATCTAGGTATGTTTCTGTGGGCAAGTACACATGGATGTCGATACTGATGTCAGAAATTGTCTCACCAAACCTTGTTCCCCAATCCAGAAAATCCACACCACAAGCACAGTCCACTTAAATACATTTCTGCATTTACTAAATTCATTTTCTGCTATTCATAAGTATCTCCTCACTAGGGAAAAAGCAGGCAGGTGCTAACTCTTCCAGAAACCACACAATAACCATGTTAGGAGATGCAGAGTCAGGTTTTCGGTGGCACCATCAGCTCAAACCAACTTAAGGGCAATTAAAGCTACCTGGGGCCAAAAGAAAGAGAGAACACATTCTGAAAACTAAACTGCTTTCAACATGTTGGCATAATTGAATTACCTCATCCACATCCTGCCTGACTTTCCTGAGGGGAGAAATAAAAAACATAAAAGATAAAAAAAGAGAAGCAGAGTGAAGCTGAATTATCTCAACACACCCAGGCAGGGCAGCACCTGAAGGGGACCTTACAGCCAGCACCCCCGTTGCAACAGGGTGCGGTGAGAGCAACTGCAGGATGTCCCAGATAGACACTGTGGGCCATCACCATGCCCACCCTCCTATTTCACTTTCTTTTCCAACACCAAATGACTTCAGTCATAGACAGGAAAGCACCTATTCAAGTGGTCTGGAAGAGCGTATCTAGCAAGACATACAGAAACAGGTCAGACAGATGAGAAGTCTGCAGGACACAACAGTAAAAGACACTCTCCCAACTTCAAGAGGTTCATTACAACTGCCTTGGAGCGCCCTTGTGAAGGGACAGCCTTGTGAAGGCCTGGTTACTTCTATCTGCACAGCTCACGCTGCTAAACAAGCTTGAAGTTACTGCAGGAGGGAAGAGAAGGAAGGAATCCTTCAGGAGACACAAGCCGTTCCCAGGGAGGCTGGTACTGTGGTATCACACCTGCCATCACTGGTGAAGGATCTGCAGAAAACCAATCTGCCCCTCCCACCAGGATGTTAGAGAACAGTATGGAGAAACCATTGCTCACAGAAAGACAGCTTCCAGAAAGAGCAGATGACAAAAGGATAACAAGTGCCCTGCTCAGGAGACAAGCTGTTACTCCTGACAAAGAACAGTGCAACAGCTGCAAAACCTCAGTTTTCAGTAAAGGCACTTAAATACCCTAAAGCCCATGATGGATTTCCATTCTTTGTTCTCTAACACATTAACCTCAAGCCTCAATACCAGCTTTTCCTTCAGAGATGAAGGCAATCTGACTTACAGCCCTACAGTAGCAGGGGAACCGCCACCTCCTGAGGGCAATCCTCCTGAGCACATTTTGAAAGTAGACCACAAGGTAGAGAGACAAGCCGATGGTGTGAAGGTAAAAGAGTGAGTTTTCACTCGCTCCTTCCACTCTGGAGCGGGTCCAGAGAAGGGCAACGGAGCTGGTGAGGGGTCTGGAGCACAAGTCTTATGAGGAGCAGCTGAGGGTGGTGAGAGCCTGGCCCAGGTTGCCCAGAGAAGCTGTGGCTGCCCCATCCCTGGAGGGGTTCAAGGCCAGGTTGGACGGGGCCTTGAGTGACCTGGTCTGGTGGGAGGTGTCCCTGCCCAGGGCAGGTGCGTTGGAACCCAATAATCTTTAAGACCCCTTCCAATTCTAACCATTCTATGATTCTGTGAAGTACAAGCTTGACAGACAGACCATGCTTTAAGCTGAAAAGTGGCAGCAATCAGTGGCATGGCATTGGATTGCAGTTAGTTATAAGTATGCAACAGGTTGATAGTGGGCCCATACTATTGAAACACTACTGCAATCTGAAATGCTAAATTAAAACAATCCTCAAATAATTTTATAATTACTACTATTTTATTAAGACAAATCATGTTATGTTATCTAGAATGCAGCCTGTGCTCCCAGGGACAGAAGAACATTACCATGTTGCCTCGGGCAAACTTAAATACATGCTTTCCTTTCTCCTCCCATCCTTTATAACTTTTTCCAGTCCCTGTTAAGCCAACTGGCACCTCAGCTCACTTTCAAATTTTTTGTTTAAGGGAATTTAAAAGGAAGTTAGGGAAAGGTATTTCCCAAACTCTATTCAAACCTAGATCAGCTACACATAAAAGTTAATTTCAAAGCAACTGTTTCAGAGTGGTCAGTCTAGTTTCTTTTTGATAATTCTAACACCCACCAGATGTATTTACCTGTCCTACTTTACAAAAAAAAAAAAAAAAAAAAAAAAAAAAAAGAACAGTTCCACAACAGTTTTGTATGGATATGGCATTTTGAACAACCATTATCTTCATTTGTTTGCCCTGAAAGGGAACCAAATTGCACAAATTACTCATGCAATTTTCAAAGGCATTAGGTTTTTCACTATCTACCTCTTTTTCCATTATGTCAATACCACACTGCATTCTCTTATGATCTGTTTCTGTGGCTTTAACGTGGAATTGTGCAGGAGGGAAAAACGCTAAACCTTTTCTGTAAGGAAACTCCGAAAGGTCTCACGCATCTGCAGACTTTGGGTCCAACACTCACCTCGGCTTGTACAGGCAGCATGAAAGTCGTTTGGTTTGTACTTTGTGTCCATTTATGAAGATCCTCATTCTGGGATCAATATAAAGCACAGCTGCGTAGGCACGGAAGGAGCGGCGCTCAGGCTTTCTGCAAGAGAGGGATGCTTACAGAGACCGAGCAGTTTGTTCAGCGTTTCCTCCTAGAGCCATCAGCAGACATTCTCCCAGTCTGGTCCAAGGCGCCCAAAGATGACTCCATTAGTTCCCCCCCTGAGTAACCAGTGTCTCTTTAGTCAGAGTGTTCACCTTGGAGTCGCTTTCAGTCCACATTCTGCTTCCTCTCCTTTACCATTTCCGCTCCCTTCATTCCCTCAAATCAAGAAGAGCCATGACATACTACTGCCAAAGTCTTCTCCTCTATCCAACCCAAATGAACACGTTTTTCCATGGACAAAACTTGTAAGATTCTCATTTCCCAATACACTACTACCCAGGAGCCAAATGACCAACAGCAGCACCTCCCCAGGCTGCTCTGCACTACCCGATGTGTTTTAGGCACCTATGGCAGGATTCACACCTCATACAGCTCTAACTGTGACCATCTCAACTCATAGCCATCTACTTCAAAACATGCCAAAGTGACAACTTCCAGCAAGAAAAAGGCCTTTCTATTTTATTACCACGCAGCTACATCAAGTGAGGCTTTTCTTTTAAATTTTTTCTGCCTAGGTCTTCTACAGAGATTTTCTATTGAGCTGTACACTTTAAACACTGTCACAAACACCGATGCACGTATTACTGTAGCTTGAGAAGGATGTTTTGAATACAGCTGTATGTTTTGACTAATGTTGATTTTGTATGTATGTTTTGAATAAAGGTCAAACAAAGGTCAAAAGGTACATCACTGCTTAACACCGTGCCCCACTTGGTAGTGCATTCTCTTACCCTTTGGTTAGTCAGGAGTATGCTCCAACAGAAACTGCACTGATCACACACAGCAACGGTATCACAAGGTCAGGAAGGAGAAGCTCCTTCCAGTGACCTGGAAGAGTCACAGGTGACTTATTGTATCGTGGAGATCAGGGAAAGGGTCCTTCTTGTGCAGTGTCAACACAAGAGAAATTAGACAAAGGTAACCAACCATTCAATCCTTATCTATGAAGAACTTGTGAAATATGAGAAAGGACTTGAGCTGTCATGAAGGTGAGACACTTATCACCTGGTTGCTCTGGTCCTGGGATAACAGGGCCAATACCATAGACTTTGCTAGTAGACAAGCCAGGCAGTCGGGAAACCTGGCCAGAGACGGAAGCATCCATGAAGCACTACAGCGAGCAGTTCTCCAGTTTGACTACAAACTCATTTGTTGATAGCTACACAAGTTGTGTGAACCCATCTGTTAATCCATGCTCAGTATTAGAGGTGTCCCCTCCCCAGCCAGGAGGAGGAAAGGGACAACCAAGCTTATTGGACTGTGTGGATTCAATGACCCAGCATGTGAGAGCCACTAAAGTACAAAGCCCTGGTGGACACTTGCTATCAAATTGTAAAGGGGCAGAATCTGTCGTTATTTCTGGAGTGATGGTGAAGATCTCAAGAACTGTCTGTATTGGAGGCCAAAGTGAGTCTAACTGGGAATAAATGGGAGAGGCACCCCATTGTGACTGGCCCAGATGCTCCAGGCATCCTTGGCATAGACTACCTTAGGAGAGGGTATTTTAAAGACCCAAAAGGGTATCAGTGGGCTTTTGGAATACCAGTTGTGGAGACTGAAGGCATCACACAGCTGTCTACATTACCCAGTCTTTCAGATGACCCTTCTGTGGTGGGACTGCTAAGGGTGAACTATTTTTAGCTCAGTGGGCCCCTGACACTTCAAGGAAGGGATACATCATATAAATGGGCTCATGACTGAGGCGTGGATGCTATTGCACAGGTTACCCATGATTGTGAAATACGTGCTACAATCAAGCAAGTCAAGTGGTTAAAATCTTTGTGGGATGGGGGACGACAGCCAAAATGTAAGTATGGGGTGGCCTGGCAAACAGACTATATCACCCTCCCTCAAACCCACCAGGGTAAGCGCTATGAGCTTACAATGGCGGAAGGAAGCACTGGATGGTTGGAAACCTACACCATGCCCCATGCTACCACCCAGAATACTATCCTGGGCCTTGAAAAGTAAGTTCTGTGGCCACATGGCACTTCAGAAAGAATGGAGTTGGACAATGGGACTCCTTTTAAAAACAATCTTATAAGTAAATGCACCACAGAGCATGGTATTGAGTGGGTATATCATATCCCCTGTCATGCAGCCCCTTTTCCCAGCTTCTGGGAAAACTGAGTGATACAATGGACTATTAAAAACTACCCTGAAAGCAAGGGGGGTTGGAACCTTTAAAAATTGGGACAAGGATTTAGCACCAGCCACCTAGCTGGTTAACACCAGGGGATCCATCAATCAAGCTGGTCTTGTTAAATCAGACCTTTTACACACTGCAGAAGGGGATAAAGTCCCTGTGGTCCATGAAAGGAACATGCTGGGGAAAACTGTTTGGGTTTTTCCCACTTTAGGCAAAGGCAAACCCATTCGTGGGACTGTTTTTGCCCAAGGACCTGGATGTACTTGGCGGGCGATGCTGGAGAAGTCCAATGTGTACCTCAAAGAAATTTAACCCTGGATGGTAATTCTCAGTTTTGAGTTGTATGATGTTAATTGCTACATAACACTAACAGTGTTCCTTAAGTGCTTGTCAGGATCACATGGTGGTGATGAAACCAGAGCCAGCTCCATGAAGTGGTGTCCAGCAACCTCTTCAAGGTGGACATGCTACCCATAGGCACGAGCCACGATAAATTTCATATCATTTATCCTGCCCTTAAGAAACTGCCACAGCAACCTGCAGATGGAAATCTGCAATCATGGACTAAATTAACTTAATGAACTTTTGTGTAGAAAGATAAATCATAAATTAGTGATCTGTATATATATTTGAAGACAACAAGCAGTGGTGATCTGAACATGACGTAAATAGTACGGAATAAGGAGTGTAATGTCCTGGTTTGAGATAGAACAAAACCAATTTTCTTTTCAGTAATCTTTTCAGTTAAGTATCTGGTAACTAACTGCACTCCCTGGAATTAACGGTATGTTTTTTAGACAGTGTCTGCTCCCGGTGTGATAATATCTGATGTTTATAGTGAATACCTAGGAACGGTGTGCAGAGAGGTTCTTACCTATACTTATTGCTGTAACAACCAAGGTCAGCTAACTGTGTTATGCACAAAGCTGGGGGGTCAGAAGCAGAAGAGTGTAGCAGGGTTGCACCTGTTGGGAGGAGGGGACAGGAGAGGTGACCCAAAACTGACCAAGGGGGTGTTCCATCCCATCTGCATCATGCTCAGTATAAAGCTGAGGGATCAAATGGTCAGTCTCTTTCTTCAATGGCCGACATCTGAGGAGGACCCTGTTTGCCTGCCTTTGATCCCTATCCATGCGTTCCTGAATCCAGTTCCCATCTGCCACTGAGTCCAGTCTGGGATTTTCCCAGTGCCTGCCAGCAACATGATCGCCATCCTGGAAGCTCCATATGAGTTTAGTATATATTTCACTATTTTCTTATCAACGTTATTATTTTTTCTTTTTAACCCATAAGTGTCTCTCCTTTATTCTCTCCTTTATTGTCTCTTCCTTTCCCTTCTGGGAAGGGAGAGGGACACTCTGTTGTGCATTTAGTGACAGCCCACCCTAACCTGTGATACTGGAGCGTTCTCTTACCCTTTGGTTAGTCAGGAGTGCTCTCGGACTAACTGCACTGATCACACACAGAAATGGTATCACAAGGTCAGGAAGAAGCAGCTCCTCCTAGTGATCAGTGCTGTCCTGGTTTCAGCTGGGATAGAGTTAATTTTCTCAGTAGCTGCTGTGTTTTGGATTTAGTATAAGAATAATGTTGATAACACATATTCTTTTAATTATTGCTAGATAATGCTTATATTAAGTCTTTTTCTGCTTCCCATAGAAGATGAGAGGACAAGCCAAAGGAATATTCCATGCCATGGACACCATGGATGTCATACTCAGTATACGAATGGGGGTTGGCTGGGGGGCAGGAATCTGCAATTGCTGCTTGGGCTGGGCAATCAATCATTGGGTGGTGAGCAATTGTACTGCATCACTCATTTTGTATACTGTGTTATCATTATTGTTGTTATTATCTTCTCTTCCATTACTGTTATATTAACCTGTCTTTATCTCAACCCACAAGGTTTCCTTTTTTCCCAGTTCTCCTCCCCTGTCCCACTGTGGGGTTGGGGATTGAGTTGAAGAGCTGCATGGTCCTGGTTGCCGCCCGGGGTTAAACCATGGTTAAACCACAGTTATACCCCTTGTTGTGGTTATCATGAAAGCTCACCACCAGGCATTAAAGAAACTGAGAAGCATATTAGATCCCTGGAGGTCCCCAAGGAGTTTGCTGCACCTGTGTACCCAATAACAACAAGCTAATACATACAAAAATAGCTAGGTTTACAGTGTTTGAAACTATTATTACAGGAAATTCAAGCACTTCAGGGAAGAAGCGTATGATCTCATAAAAGAAGTAAAGTTTGCTCCCATTAAGCTCTAGGATTTAATCAAGCATTTGGCTCACTTCAGCTCAGTTTTTCCTTTTCAGGCTACAAGTGAACAACACAGCAAACACTCAGCTCTCCCTGAACAGGGCCCTCTGAGCACATCCTTCTCCCTCCGCAGGGAAGTCCAGGAGCTGGCCCCTGCTCTCAAAGACGTGGCGATATGCCTCTCCTGCACCCACCTGTACCACTCGCTCGTGGAGAACGACCTGCCCAGCACCTCGCGTTTTGCCAGGGTTCATTAAATCACAAAACTGAACATCAGTTTGAGAGCAGCACAGACTCACAACCAGCTGTCATTCTGATTAAAACATCTTTGATGAATGTAGAAATATAGCTTAGGGATCCTTTGTTTTAGGGTGCCTAAAGAAGAGCATCGAGTTTGCCGCTCTGACTAAGCTGAGAAAAGCCCACAGAGGCGTTCAAGCCAAACACACAACCACAGTGCCTGAGGGCCGTTTCACACGTAAACTCCAAACTGCTAAAGAACAAACTAAAGATCTTCTAAATTCTCCAATTCACCATAGAAGAGAAGGTTTTAAAAAACAACTACATACAGTATATAGTCGAAGTCTACACATAATTTGATCAGAGTCCAAAGGCCTGTGACACCCATCACACTTACGTTCCCTCTGGGGGTGTTTCTGCCATCTGAATGTCTCGGGGGTCAGAAGTCACATCCAGCTCTGGCTCTCCATTATCCATTAGTTTGAGGTTAAAGATGATCACCAGGGTGCCTGGGCAAGCAACAAGTTGATCAGGTGAATCCCAGCCAAACTCCAAATACCTTGGCCATGACCAGCATCGTCCATACATACCTTTCTCCCCACGGATCTTATTAAACTGCTCCATCACTTCCCGTTCTGATTTGAACGGGGAATACTTGTAAATTAGCTCTGTCTCAATAGCAAACTTCTCCATGTTGTCAGTCACAGGCTCCTGGCTTCGTGCATTCCAGGTAGGCAGGGGAACGATGACCTGCAAATTGCATTGTAGGAAGAGCGACTCAGGCTCAGCCACTCCAGTCAGCCCCTTCTGTGTATCACGGCCAAGCAACTTACCCCTTCCAACAGCCCCCTAAGTCACTGCACAAGTCCTTCCTAGCTTTTCAGTGGTTTGCACATCCGTCAAATGCTTGAGGACCTCTCTTTGCCAGTCTCTGAGTTGCCTTCCTACAACATCTAGTCTTAGACTGAACCATTCCCAAGTAACCTGTATGGTACTGGCTATCACACACTCAGGTCTTTTTTCCCCTCCTCTTGTTACAACTTTCATAATACTAAAAAACCACCCAAACCTTGCTTCTTTAAAAACGTCAGCCTCTGTGCTTAACTCCTCTTGAACTCAAATATCCCTCCCTTATATTTATCTTGACCTCACTCCTTATTTTTATAGAATTCCAGCATGGTTATTTGTGTTCTCTGTCATTTAGAACAAAAACACAGATAGAATTATAGACTGCAGCTGCCTATCAAGGAAGGCGAATCCCGCCCTCACTCTAGAATTGAGGTCAAACCAGAATTTCTGGCTCCAGAGCCGCTGTGGGAACTACATCACTATTCCTAAATTGCTTCAGCCATCAGCTGCCACGAGCAAGCACTGCTTCCTCAACAGCTTCTTTGTAGAGCTCTCTCCACTATCAGAATGGAAAATGCTTTCTTAGATACTATCCCAGTGCAAATTTAAAGCTTTTCATTATCGGCCTTGCCTGGAAAGTACTTATGCTTGAGCACAAAAATACTTCCATGTTAAGAGCCTGGATACAGAACAACAATGCCTGAATTACCTATTAAAATAAGTAAGTTTTCTATAGGTAGAACCACATTGATTTTTTTATTAAAAAAAAAAAGATCAGAAAGAAGAGACATATCTGGAGTTTATGACCTGTGGGTAGCAGCTTCAATCACACCTTCACACCTTTAATTCTCTACAGAAAAATCAAATCAGAGCAATAAATTTAAATACATCTCAAACTCAATTTTGTGGGAAAAGGAAAATGCAAGAAGTCTGGGCATGTCCTGAACTCAGCATATGCAACTTTAAGCGATTGAAACACGTCCTTCAAACTTGCTGTAGTTTAGAGAGACCTCTCAAACAGAAGATCAAAAGTAAAAAAAAAAAAAAAAAAAAAAAAAAAAAAAAATCTTTGATGACTTTGCAGAACCCCTACAAGCATATGACCAAGAGAAAAATAATCATACACCACAGTGGTAACCAACACAGACACTCATGTGAGAGCTGGGGAAGTTCAGATGAGAAAGCATTCACCACATTACTTCAATACAACAAAGTAGATGCAAACCTCATCAATGCCTTCTTCCTCATGGAATGTCCGTGACAAGAGGAGGCAAGTCATGGTGTTGTCTTTCTTCGTGAACAAGATAAAATCCTTCCCAATCCGCATTGAACCCCTAGAGACAGATTTCAGGCCGCATGTTACACCTGATGCACAACGCTTTCTAGAAAGCAGACCACATTACTGAGTTTTCTCCCTATTATGTTCAATTATGAGATGCCAAAACCAGGCAAGACAGAAGAAGGCCTTAAAGAGCAACTACCATTTCTCTCTAAACACTTCATTCCTTTCAAAAGGCATCTTAATCTGGACATTTTCATGATGTTTCAAAACACTTAACACTAGTTAGAATTAAAGTGTGCAGAAGTACAGGGCAGCTTTCTAGGCTGCCTAACTACTAAACTACATAAAAAGTTTTAAAAAAAAAGCTTTTTTTTTTTTAAATCCAAAGAAGATGACTAAGGTGAGATGTGACAATAACCTTCAAATATATGAGTAGAAACGTAAGTGAGAAAATGAATGCACACTTCTTTTTACTGTACACAGAATGAATAGCAGCAGAGAAGTTTCTGGGAGACAGACAATTTATTTCCTAATGTCTAACTCAAAAAACTCACTCACACTTCAGCTAATGCAACTTAGCAGCTAGTTCTCACAAAAAGGGGCAGTCCCATCTTCCTTCCCACTCTCCTATCCCAATAGTGCCTTCCCCATCTTCTTTCATCCTATTACCCGACTCATCCAAAAAACGTTAATAGGGAAAAATTAATATTGCATCAAAGGAAGGATTAGTGTTCTGTCAGTTCTCTTTAGATTGTCTTAATGTGATACCAAAGCTCACCTTTCATATGTTTAGGCTTCAGTCTGCATTTCTCAGCTGTAATATAGTATGCCTCTTGCTCAAGGTTGAAGAACAGGACAGAGGTCTGTCCTGCAAGTGCACAGGCAGGATCTGGGATCCATCCTGATCAATAGTATCTTAAGATCCCTTACATCCCCTTTTTTCTCTCCCTCCAGATTAGAGTCCCACAGATTTCCCCAGCAGGATGCATATAAATAATCAAGCCACATAGAACAGCATAAAGCAGAAGAGCCGATCAGAGTAAGCCATACAAGTTCTCTAACTTTCCCAATGATATCAGTTCACCACAGCAAAAACCATTCCCTTTCCTAGCAAATCCCCTCCAACCAATAAGATTTCCTTCCCACCTCTGTTTGTCTGCTACTTAATCCCATCCCTCCTCTCATTCCTTCCATCATTCCTCTTCTTCTCCATGCATTTTTTTAAGAAAGAAAGAAGAGGTTTAATTCCATCTGACTTGCACCAGACAACTTTCCTAGCAAGAGGCTGCAGCATTATTTTGCTCCAATTTTACTATCTGCCTGCCACAGCCATGTTAGGGTTTTGTTTCCTACTCTTTCATTTTTTTTTCCAGCTCTGATCTGTATACTCTGCATCATGCAAACATAATGGCAAAACACTACCATCAGCTTTGGACAGACTTCTCTGCCACTGAAGAATTACAGTGAATCTTCACAGAGCTCCTGTCTACCAAACCATGGTATCTTTATTTAGATTTCATTTGCTTTTTTTTTTTTTTACCTTCTGGAAAAAAAGATATACACCTCCAAACTAAAAACATATTTACTATGTCAACCTCCATAATCTCAGGAGGTTGGCTTTTGTTATACCTACGATTTCAAGCCATTCCCATACTGCCCAATTTGAGTTGACTCAGGCGATCGCTTGGCTGATTTACCAAATTGAATAACACTGGCAGCTTCATCTGGAACAAGAGACAGGGAACAAAAAAGTTTATTTTAATATACAGACACACACATTTTTTAGATAAACTTATCCACCACTGTAAATAGAATAGAAAGACTATAGCATAGAAGAGGGCAGAAGCCCGAGCCAAAGTCTCATTCTGAAGCTCTGTCGTACAGCCCTCTAAGATACACATTGCTCCATGGTATTTACATTATCAGAACCTTTGTACAGATGCCATTATGCTGACAAAAAGAGTTTTAAGTTTCAGACTAGCTCAGCGCCCTGCCCAAACCGCACAAAGACATTTCTTTTTTGCACAAAGACATTTCTTTACAAAGAAACGTCCACAAGATGATCTGTTGTGTCTACCATAATTATCAACACACTCATAAACCAAAACATACCCCGGGACACTGGGACTCCGCTACACTGTGTGTACTGCTGGCACCGCAGACTCCAAACCACTGGTACTAGAGCATAAGTCAGTACTATAGAAAAGGTCTTGAATTTGGGATAAACATTACTTTTTCTTCATGGCGTTGAACTGAACACCATGATTAATTAATGCATTAGTAAGACAAAAGCTAATATTTGCAGCAGATTGCTGGACTACTGACAGCAGGACAGCTGTGGGTGAAAAGGCAGGACTAGCGAGTACCGCAGCAATTAATGGAGTATTTTATCAGCACAGGACAAAATGAAAGGACATGATGGCTTTACACTGAGAGGGCCTGTCATTTTTAGTCCAAGCCTTTCTATTGTTCAAGGGATAAAGCCTTTTAACATCATCCATAAGTCAGAACAATTCCTCTTCCTTCCCCCAAGAGATAGCAATCATTTCACCGAAGAGTTTACCGGGAGAAATGAAACGCAATTCCAGAGACAAGGAACACAAAGTGCCTCAACAGGAAGCCTAACAACAATTACAGCCCTCAAATGTGTACACAAGCTGTGAGGGAGCACAGGACATCACCCAGCTACGTGGAGGCTGAGCCTGTGGACGGGCTGGATTCGAGCATACAGGAGACTTGCCCAGCTCCACTAGTGAAGACAACAACTAGTACTGACAACGAGTCCTTACAGTACAGTTCAGTACTAACATCACTGGTGTAACATGAAATCACCAAGTTGGGTGTCAGAATGACATTCAGATTTAAAGCCACAAATTACAAGGCGAAAACACAGGAGAACAACTGTGCAAGCACCTCACTGCCTCAATTCAGCATGTTCATAACAGAAGTCCACAACTATTTCAAAACCAACTTTTGACTGGATGAGAGTATCTCTTCCTTTCTTTCAGCATACTACGTTATTTTCTAGCCAAAGAAAACATTAGATTATCTCATACTTGAGATCTGGTTAAGGATATTGATGATGATATTATTACTAGTTCTGTGTTAGTTTTAAAGGCTGGTCAGAATAGAAGAGAAGGCTACTGGAACCCTTTTGCTATACAAAAAGTTGTATCAACAACTGTTTTTAAGAAAACTTTTGAGAAGCCTAAAAAGGGTAAAGAGTAATTGTCCAAAGCATTTCCTCTCTCAGAAAAGGTGACCATATGGTTTGTTACTCAATGCTGGATGCCTAAAATCACCCTATAAAGATTCCTCTTTCCGGGCAGAGGGACGAAGATGATGCCAAGCAGAGGGGACTACTTGGGACCAAGGGAGCATCTCTCTGCTCCAGGCTTGCTGTCTTTGGGAGAGATTTAATCTTTAAGTCCTCCCAAGAATCAAGGTACAAATGGTATTTTTTCCAGCTTTTTTGAGTTAAGGCTCTGGAGGGAGTTTCACTCAAGGCTATTTTAGTCACACTGTTTTTGTTTTGTTGTGTCTCAGAGTTACTAGACTTAAAAAAACCTGAACTCCCTAGCAACTAAAAGGACACTGATGTGATCTATGCCAAACAGATGAGAGAAAAAACAATCCAAAGGAACTTGCTCAAGATGACAGATTGATCTTCAGAGCCCCAGAAAAGGCATCAAGGGCTCATATAAAAGGTTTCCTAATAAGAAACATCAGACACTTGGGATGTAGAACTTGGGGACAGAGCTGTTTGTCCTTCAGGACAGCAAGAGAGCATCCTCTTGAAAGACAGGCAGGCTGTTACAGCACATGCGGTGGCTGACACACAGCATACCACAGGCAATGCCTGCTCTGGGTCACAAGCCATACCTCCCCTGCTCTGGGTCACAAGCCATACCTCCCCTGCTCTGGGTCACA
>KZ506733.1:100450-112482 GCA_002844005.1 Limosa lapponica baueri | reverse complement strand
CCTGCTCTGGGTCACAAGCCATACCTCCCCTGCTCTGGGTCACAAGCCATACCTCCCCTGCTCTGGGTCACAGCAACAAAGGCAAACGGGATCCTGGGCTGCATCCACAGGGGCATCGCTACAGGGACATTACTACTGCTGCATGCTTCTCAGGCCACAACTGGAGTACTGTGTCCAGTTCTGGTCTCCTCAAATCAAGAAAGACACAGAGTGGACAGGAGAAGATGATCAAAGGGCTGGAGAATCTGCCCTGTGAGAAAAGACTGAAGGAGTTGTGCCTCTTCTTCCTGGAGAAGAGGGCTCAGGGGGAATCTCATCACAGTATTCCAGTACTTAATAAGCAGCTACAAAGAGGATGAAGGCTCTCCCTTCACAAGGAGCCACATGTAAAAGATGAAGGGCAACAGTACAAGTTGCACTGGGAGAGGTTTCATCTCAATATGGGAAAGAAATTTTTAGAGTGAGAACAATCTAAACTGCAACAATCTCCCCAGGGAGGTGGCGGAGTCCCCATAGCTGGAGGTTTTCAAGACACAAGAAGACAGGGTGCTAAATCATATCATCTTGGCTCCCTTTCTCATGAAAGGTTGGACCTTTCCAACCTGGGCTGTTCTATGTTTATATGATTCTAAAATACAAGTTAAAGACTTATTTCCTTCAGTCCTTTAAGAATGCAATTACAGATCCCTTTCTACATCAGTAGTTTTACTTTTTTAACCTACAAGTTGATGCATTGAATCATTTAACCTACATTTTGATTCATTAAATTCATGCAGCTCCTTCAGAGTCCAAGCAGTAGGTAAAATTCTCAAGCCTAAATATCCTCAGTAGCAATGCCACTAACAATATGGGAGATCCTGACCCAAGATGTACTGCATGAGACCTACTGTTTGTTTTTCTAATTGACTCCTATTTAGTTCCTTACGAAAAAGCCAAACTTTTGGATTAGTACTATTATGCTAATATCTCCCTGTGGGATGCGATGCTTTTTCAGAAAAGGTCTGTACTGTGCCATCACTGAATCAACAGATCTTTTGGTACCTTATGACTCCACAGCATAAGATGTTTGCAGCTTGAGTACAAACATATTTTGATCTTCAGACCACACAATCCAGTGCGATCATTAAGAGAGCCTATGCAGAAAGTTCTGAATGGAATTGTAGTAGGAGTCAATTGACAAACACAGCTCATTTTAAGAAATGCTAATCACACCTTTCACTAATTTTAGTTGTGGAGCTGCCATTAGGTTTGACAGTCAGGAGCTATCAGAAGGAACACTCAAATTTGGCCTTTTGCCTCACTCACATTCCTCGGTTTTCACAGCTTGCCAGACAAATCTACAACTGTCCAACAGAGAACAAGACCAATGAGACTGAACAGCAACAGGACAGAGTAACACAGAGAATGTGTTAATGGAATGGCTCACTTCAGCTGTTCTGCTCCTCCCTCTGTGTGAAAGTGCCCAGGGATACCTGGGTTCATTTATTCATCCTCCCAGACGATGCCGTATCCAGCCCTCTAAGCTGTCCTTGCAGTGTGCTCAGGAAGATCACATGCTAGTGGGAGCTTGAACAGCACTACGGCAAGTCACGTAGATTTTTATTTTTTTTTTAACATCTCAGCTTTACGTACAAGGAAAATAATCCTTAATTAAAATCATCATGTGGAAAAATAAAACACACTCAAGGTCTATGATTTCTGTTGAAGGAAGGTCTGTATGGATGTTGATGCTATTTACTAAATAATGAGGGAGAAAATTCCAATAAAAGGTCTTCTGCTTAGATCTCCTAAAAATCAGCTTTCAGATAAGAGATCTTCTAAATGTCTTTAAAACTGATAGATCCTGCATTATGCAAAATTAAAACTCAGACCCCTACAGCCAGGGACAGAAACAGAGGGAGTCTCGTGTAAGGAGCTGGAATAACAGACCCTCCCTGGCCACTTTTGTCCATGTTGACAGGCAAACAGTGCAGCAAGTGGGGTTTCCACCTGGCTGCCCTTGGCCAAGTGACTTTCAAATGCCTATCAAGCTTACTATGACCATCCAGCGTTGAAGCCGAGAGGCGATCACTAGAACTAGACTCTGCATCAGAACAATATGTATCAGTCTACTGAAAATGAAGAAGGGCTTTTGTAAAAGAAAAGTTGCATACCAATTTTACATTCTGAAAAACAACATTCTGAAAAGGGGTAAAGATAACTTCACAGCCTATTTAAAATAATTAAAAAATAAATAATTTCAGATATAGAATGATACTTTGATACAAGCATCAAGACAGTCAAAGGACCTAGATTATATGGTATTTGCAATATACAATGTATAGCACTGTGAAATACCACTACAACCCACAGTATCTGCCAGTCTCCTTTACTGAGTATCTCAGACTACTAAAGTCGGGTCGAAATCCTTCAAGATTTAGCAGGAAAATCAGTCAAAATAAGCAACTTAATACTTAGCCAATACTTAAATTCCACTTTGCCACAAAATCAACAATATGGGAGCAACAACAGCATACAAGCTGGTATTTGGACTCCGCGGTGTTAGAACAGACATTTGTCACCTTCTGCTCTCAATCCAGAGACAAACGTGCAGTTTTCAAGACATGCAGAAAATCTTCTCCCTGACCCAAAGGCTTGTGAGAAGGCCACAGTTAAGTCTCTGAACTTATTTTATGGATCAGGCTTAATTGCTTCTTTCAGTTCCATTGGCGACAGGAAAGTACTCTCAGAAGACCTGTTTAGTATCCTTAATTGTATTCCAGATAATACACAGAAGGTATCTAGAATTCAAACTAAACTCCTTCATGCAGGTCACAAATCTGCATATCAAAGATGTTAACGTATCTTTACAAGCATTAATAAACAGAACTAAGCACTTAATATCACAAGAGGATCTTAAAGTACTGAGGGATAAGAACAAAAATGTTAATCGATGCCCATTTACTCATCTCCCTCACCTTCTCCAAAACCTTCCAATTTAGCCCAACTTTTCAGCCCAGCAGAGAGCTCCTCACAGGAGGATTTACTCGGCTTCAGGACACAAAGAAGGTGGTGTGGGTTGACAGTGCTGTTCACTGATGCCAAAGCAAAACAAGAAGGCTTTTCTCCTGCTAGATGCAACACGGATTTACACCAGTTCTTATGACAAGGCAGAAGTATATTTGTTATATTCTTCTCATTCTCCTAAGATTTTATATTGTCAAGTAGTGATCTCAATCACAATGCCGATAATGAAACAACAGCAAAATCCTTTCAAAGCTAAGCTTTCAATTCCTGCCACAGCACACTTTCTTATTAGAGCCGAGATACACTAACCACTTGCAGCCTTTAATGGGGAAAGGACTTAGGCCCGAAGGTTGAGTTCATTCCCTTTCCTGGCTACACTATTCTCCCTCCAGCCCCAAGGCCAACTCTGGTGTGCTGGAAATCCACAGGCCAGGCTGACTCAACTCTACAATGCAGCAAAACAATCTTCTTTTGGCCAGATTAGTTTTCTGCAACTAAAGAGGTGAAGAGTTTGATGTCTGATATATGACACAGTGCAAAAGAGCCAGTGCAGAGCCAGGAACATGGCATGGAACATGCCCCTTTCAGCAGAACCAAGCTGTTAATTCAGATTAAGGCATAATACAGAACCTCAGGTTGAAAATGCAAATGCAACTTCCTGTCACTTACTTGAATCCATTCCTGTTCCATCATCCAAAAAACACAGCATGAATCCACCTCGTAGGTCTTCCCGTCGCTCTACAAGAGAAGAGTTGTTCACTACTGCCACAAGCAAGAGTTAAAAACTCCATAAAATGGAATCAGTGTTCATGACAGAAGTAACCCAACAAACAAGGCTTTCACAAGTCAAATAAAGCTGTAAGAGCACCGGATTTTTGTCACAGAATGACTAAGAACTTCTTCTGCCTTTTAAACTGTATGCAAATATATTCTATGAGAGTATATTGTAAAAGCAGGTTTCTTAAGCATCCAGTATAAACAGCTGCTCACTTTACCTGACCTCAGCTGAAGGCTGATTTAAGTGCTTGCCTGAGTTATTTGTAAAGGTATTGCTTTTTGAAAGCCAACAGGCACTGGGGCACAGGACAAACAGTAGAATCATAGGTTGGAAAAGACCCTTAAGATCATTGAGTCAAACCATAAACCTAACATTGCTAAGTCCACCACTGAACCGTGTCCCGAAACACGTCTTTTAAATGCGTGTACATTGGTGACTCAGCCACTTCCCTGAGCAGCCTGTTCCAACGTTCAATAACCCTTTGCTGTCGTTTCACCCCAGCCGGCAGCCAGGACGATGCAGCTGCCGGTGCAGTTCTCTCCCTTCCCTCAGAAGGACAGGGAGAAGGGGGGAAGAGGAAGGGAAAGGAAAGGGGAAAAAAGCCCTGTGGGTTTTGATAAAGACAGTTTAATAGGACAATATCAGAAAAGGAAAATAGCAATAATAATGATACAAGTCACTCTCACCACCTGGTAAATTGGTAAATTTACTGTCCCAAGCAGTGACATGATTCCCGCCCCCAGCCAGCCCCCATTTATATACTGAGCATGACATCTGTGGTGCAGAACCATTGGTCACTGCCTTGCTCTTTCTCAGCTTCCATGGGAAGCAGAAAAAAGACCTTCAGTACTATAAATATCACCTAGCAACAACTATAACAATATGCATTATTGACATTCTGTTCATACCAAATCTGAAACAAGGCTGCCACTATCCCTGCTGAAACAAGGACACCTTGTCAATGAAGAAATTTTTCCTAATATCCAATCTGAACCTCCCCTCGTGCAACTTGAGGCCATTTCCTCTTGTCCCATCGCTTGTTCCTTGGGAGAAGAGACCAACCCCCCCCCCAGCTACCCCCTCCTTTCAGGGAGTTGTAGAGAGCGAGAAGGTCTCCCCTCAGCCTCCTTTTCTCCAGGCTAAACCCCCCAGCTCCCTCAGCCTCTCCTCACAAGACTTGCTCTCCAGATCCCTCACCAGCTTCATTGCCCTTCTCTGGACCTGCTCCAGCATCTCAATGTCTTTCTTGTCGTGAGGGGCCCAAAACTGGACACACTATTGGGCATAAACTCTTATTCTACCAGGTACAACACACATTTGCAGCCCGTTAACTCCAAGTTAACTACTGACATGCAAGGAAGCAGCAGGAGTGACTTACCAGTATAAATGTCTATTCTTGTGGCATCTGCATCCCTACAAAGCAATAAAAACACAATCAGTATTCAAATCTCAAATAGAAATGAAGCTAAAATCCAGGCACATGCAATAATTTCCAAAATTAACTGGCTGCACAGATCAAAGTCCAAAAGTCAGTCTTGTGGACTGACTTGTCAGTCAACACTTACAGATAAGTTCAAAGACACATTGTTCTACTTTTTGCCCACTTGAACCCAAACTCCAGCACAAGACATTGCTGCCACACAACTAAACCTAGTTACAGCAAGCATCACTGGCATTTTAAAAAAAAGTCATATTAAGGTGGGCTAGAGGGTGGGGAAATCAAATAAGCACATACATCTAAGCTCCCTCCTGTACGAAACAAGCAATACCTACATTTTTGCTGTCAAACTGCTTATGAAAAGTTTAGTAACTCCACATAAAACTCCATCCAAATACATTCAAGTTGTCATAGGAAATCACATCCTTACAAGATCATTTAAGTAAAGCCCTTCACACACTGTGCATCCTCCTCTGCGTTTGAAAAAGCAGCATACATAGCACTCCTGTCCTCTTCTCAAAACCAATTTTTAATTTTTTTTTCATGTAGACCATCACGTACCCTTGGTTTGCTGCTCGGAAGAGTGCAGTTGTAGTGCTGTAATAAAACCCCACTTCCCAATGCCAAAGTCATTTTGTCTTGTCTTTGTACCTCCAGCCAAGCACAGCTACCTCCTTCCGCAGCAGCCAACCTCTTTTGCCAGAGGAGGAATCAAGAGGTTGAACAGAAAACCACCCATTAATCTCAAAGATGCTACATTTAACTATGTTGTAGCAAAAGTGAAAACAGCAACAAGGTGCACAGAGAGCTGATTCCCTACACAGAAATCTCCCAGCTTCAGCTCCTTGCACTTTTGAACCGCATAGTGTGACAATTCATGTTTGATAGAAAATTATCTCAAAATATTTCCGTAATGCCACATCAGAATATTTTGTGAAGCTCAGGAGGTAAATATGCAAGGCTTGAGACACAGCTATAGTCCGTATTCCCAAATGCAACCATGAGAAGTGTGGCCTTTAAACCTGGGATTTACAAATACCAAGTCTCCTCTCCAGTGTCATATCGCTCTAACTGTTCTTGCTCTATTTTTCAGCATCCCGCTTCTGATTTCATTTTCATCCTATCATCATGCTCGATATTGAGTCAAGGATTTTCTAAGTATCTTAAGAGTCCCAGCTCCAGTAATCACTATTTCACCAACTTATTTAAACAAAAAACTTATTTTTTTCCTTAAATCTATCTTGTGTCTTCTAACCATTTCCCTTCCGATATGAGTTGTTCTATGATTCAATCAAACTTACCTTTTCAGGAATAATACCTTTTTTTTCCCCAAGGGGGTAGATGTGACAGTATAAGACCAAGGGAAATATTCATACTGAACTACAGCAAAGTCTTCTATTCTGTATTTTTTGTAAAGTCTACTAGAAGTGAAAATCGCTCAAGATCAACAAATAGACAAGCCAATTAAATCTTAACCGAATTTACCTTGGGAATTCCGAATTTACCTTGGGAATTACGCAGTCTCGGAGACATACCTGGCATTATCTACAAGTTCAGCAAGGGCACCAAACAAGAACTCATGGGTAGTTCTGCAACGAAACACAGGATCAGAAGGGTTACTCTGACGTTTAAAAAGAGACCAGAATCTCAACCACATTTTAAACAAATCCAATTGTATGTCTACAATACTAACATCTGCCACTGACAGCAGACTAGAAATGAGCATTTTACTGTCTACCAGAAGCAGACTCACAGCAAACAGGCTGCCCCATGGAGCCTGATTCAACAAATGACCATTCACTATGGTCTAAAAAACATCACATGGTAAACAGACACAACAGAGAAAAATCATTGACCTAATGAACCAGCCTATGAACCAGTCAACAATTCATATAAATCCTTAATTATTCACCACATTGACAGGTCTCTTCATGGCAACTAAATGCTGTGTATATGTAAAACACAGATAGATAACAGCTTCCAGATCCTGGGAGACTTCCAACAGCTGCAAATGCTCCTAATCCAGAGAAAGGCAGTCTTCTGCCACCACTGTACCCCACCACCTTCCAAACTCAGTGCTAAAATCATCTAGCCAGCTGCCACTTCAGCACGATCTCAACAGCCATCTTTAGTTTCCAGCCTCTTCACTGCCACCTTTTATAAGCAGGAGTCATTTGAAAGCGATTAGTTGCGTGCCTCAACCTTGAAAGAAGATACATGGTGAGAAAACTTTAAAGAGCTAATAAAATCATTACTATGTATTGTCCGCCAACATTAATGTAGTACATCCACTGAATTCCCAACTTGGTGACCTGTCTTCAACATCTAATACTTATTTCAAATGTAAATGAGCCACATGGACTCCAATATTAGCAGCAGCTGCAAGACCTGGAGAAACACTTGCTGGAATTTGTTGCTACTCTAGGATGCTCGATGAAGAGATTGTGTCCTCGGAAACTGTATTTCAGTTTGCATGAAAGATCTTCACATACAACCTGCTTCCACCACTACACAAACAGGCCAACAAGTGATCAAAGAGAAAGTGATATTTAATCATATTTTCAGCTTTTGAAGAACAAAGACACAAGTACTTCTCACACAGAAAACATATAGCTGTCCATAACGCTAATAATAAATGAACTTTCATATCCATCTTCAATGACATCACATCTAACCCATCAACACAGCTCCAATCAGAGGGAAACCACGCCAGCTTTCAAAGTTATCACTAGAACCATGAGAACGGAGATTTCCATTCTGGAGAAGACAGAAGGGAACTGCATTTTGAAGACTATCTTCCCAATCAGAAAGCTTCCACAGATGCTCAAACCTAGCGTTCTTTCCTTTGGGCAGGATTTCCTGTGCACAGATCTCAAGCACTCCCTCGAATTTATGAGCACCTGTTCAGCTCCCCAGATCAACATCCCAGAAGTTTATTTAAGTACTAACCATGCTTCGTTAGAACTTTTACTCTACAATTTAAAGAATGCTTCAAACTAAGGAAAAGATGCAAAAAAGATACAAAGAGGGATTTCCAAAGAAAGATATTGGAAGAAATTAGCTGAACACATAGCTGCAGATAAGAACAGAGGCAAGAGAAAACACGATTTCCACACAGCCTGACACGATACTCAACTTGAGCATCTACCAAAACTGGAACCTCTTGTGCTGACACAGGCAAAGCGCAACCTTGCTACAAGCAAGCAAAATCCACTCCAGCTACTTATCACTAACAAAAACTTATATACACTATAAATATCTTCTATTCAGTATATTAATCCCAACACTTACACTCATCTTGTCAATATCTAATTAAAGTCACATGAAGTGCTTTAGCCTGATTCAATCAACCCAGTTTTAACAGAAACCATGCTCTTGCCTTACAGTCAAAAGTACCTGAAATACTTAACATCCACCAATATCAACTGGCAATTTTCCTCCACCTCTGAAAAAACCCTTAGGATTATTTTACCTGCATGTTTAAAAAACATGAGGTAAGCTGTTGGAAAAATAGAGTCTATCAGAACTTGCACATAACCTGGAAACTTTTAATCATGAGCTAGATGGGCATCATCAGAGGCAACAGTAACCTCCACTTGAAATACAACTACTAATGGTCATACAACTGATGAAATGACACGTGAACGGGAGGGAAAGTGTTATCAAAATCTGTGGTCTCAGCAACAACTCATCCTGGCAGAAGCAGACTGGCTTGGACCTTCCTACAACTTCCTACTTTCATCTGAGACGGCTCCATGCAGGCTCGACAAGGAACAGAAGAGGGAAATCCAATGCTGCCAATTTATTGAAATTTGGGTTACAAAAGGTCGAGTTAGATGACTCTGTAGAACATGACGAATTCCAAACATGTCTACAAACAACCATTTGGAATAAAATCCCAAGGGAAGAAAAGCTTATTTTGTGAGCAGTTCTTAGAGGATCACCCCTGGTTGAACTCAGTAGGACTCCCGATCCTGCATAGTCAGACAAGGACCTAATTACCTAAGACTTCATTTTTGGTCTGAAGGAGGCCACATCTGGGAAAATGTTTAAGTTTGGCATCTGCATCAGGAACAAGAGTTCCTCTCAGTACTGTGCTCCTTTTCAGGAGAGAATAGAAAACACGCACAAGAAGAAATGGGAGAGCTTGCAAGGTGGGGAGATGTTGGTCTGTAATTACTAGTATTCCTAAGTCCAGCATCCAGTCATCTCAACGTGTTTCTATTCAAGTGACCTTCTTCCACTCCAGCTGTATTCAACAGGACATTTCTAGTAACAGAAAAAAACCTCACGTTCAATCACAAGCTAAATCCTACCTACTGTTAGAAGACAAATTCAGCTGTTCAACTTCCAACAAATTTCTTCAATTTTGCATTACAAATATTCAAAATATGCAAAAACAAGTTGGTTGGGATCAGGTGTGGTTTTGTGATCGTCTCAATGAATGGCTTCAGAGGTATCTTAAAGAAGCAGCTGATTTTCATTCTCGGATCTCAAAAGAACTTCCACATAAAATCATAGAATCATTGGGTTAAAAAGGACATTTAAAGGTCATCCAGTCCAACCCCCCTGCCATGAACAGGGACATCTTCAACTAGACCAGGTTGCTCACAGCCCTGTCCAACCTGACCTGGAATGCTTCCAGGGATGGGGAACTACCATCTCCCTGGGCAACTTGGGCCAGTGTTTCACCACCCTCATCCTAAAAAAATTCTTCCTTATATCTAGCCTAAACCTGCCCTCTTTTAGTTTAAAAACTTTACCCTCATCCTATCGCTACAGGCCCTACCAATAAGTCTGTCCCCAGTCAACTATTCATCAAGAAAAGCACTTTGAAAAGTACAGTGGTATTTTTATTAAAAAAAAAAAATATGGCAACTGAAGTGATTCGGGTACATGCTGTCAAATTTGCCATCAGACAAGGATGCATTAAGACGCTACTGAAAACAGCTGCTGCAAGTCCTCAAGTTCAGGGACCAGATAAACTGGCTTCTGCAAAGCACTTCAGACTGGCTTCTACTTTAAACATACTAAAACTTTTCCTAAAGAAAGCCTTAAAAAAGGAAGAAAAAAATAAGTCATAGCTTCCTTCTGCACCTCAACAGCTAGACGGTTGACTTCTAACTGCAATTTAAAAACATTTCTATCTCCATGACAATGAGAACATCTTCAGCACTGAAATGAAATTTATCTGAGATGGTATGGTTTCCCTCAGCAAGATAGAACAGTCCAAAAGACAAGAGTCTCCGTTATCAAAAGCCCTATGCTGTTCTTGCTTTAATTTTGGGGGGAGGGGGAGGTTTGCTCATTTTTTTCTTGTAGGAGCAGGGGGCTGTTTATTTATTGTAGGTTCATTTGTGGCCTTTTGTTTGCATTTTTCTTTGCTTTTAAAAATGACTTCTATTGCTTCCACTCCCATTCTTAGGTAAGTACTTGGCTTATACATTGATCCCCATCATCTCAAGAGGCTCTTCACTCACGATGGACAAAAATCCCTGGCTTTGGCTTGTTCATACACATCAGCTTTCAGCTCCACCTAACAATTTTGTGATGCAGTTATGCATTGCAGACATGTAGCACACTGGAAGTAGACCAGCAGCACTTGCAGAACAGAAGCTATGGTGGCAACATGAAGTAGCTTTAAGATTTAATAAATACTTCAGGGCAGCAACAACACATCAGCCTTTGCTGCAGCACAGACATTATCTTCTTATGAAGACAGCCAGAGTTCTGATATTCTGCAGGCAAACACAAGCTGCTGACAGAGCTCTACCATACTGTCTTCTAAGCTGTAAAAAAGTTTTCTGCAGCTGGACATGAGAATTTCACAAATCAGAGACAGCACCAAGAATGTGACGCAGTATTCTCCATCACCTTCAGGCACCAGAATATTCACTCTACATGCAACCGCTGCCAGCCAAGCCACAGAATGCAGACCCAAGGGTGACACCAGGCTGTTACTAGGTTTCTTCTCCTGTGCAAAATCCATTACTTTCTTCAACCTGAAAAGAAATGGATCAATAACACTCTTGGCACACGTGAGATTTGTCTTAGTTGCTCTTGCAGATTTATCTTGTGTTACCAACAAAACCAGTCAGATGTACTTTGCAATCAAGTCCCCTATACTTCTGTGCATGAGAAGTCTTTAGATTGATGCACACCACTGTGGTCCTCCACTCTTAGGCTTTCCATCATACATTGAAAAACGAAAGCAAGAAGATAAGCCTGCACTTTATTTCTTCTTCTATTGATGGTTAAGAGTCAACTCTTCCACAAAATGTTGGGAGACAATTTTAGGCCGGTGATCAGCTGACGAAAATGACAAAATGCCAAGTGTGGTTCACGTTGTTCTTCCAGTCTAGCTCAGCCAGAACAAGCTCTTTCTTTAAACTCTTCTGTACGTGGCACCGTAAGGCTTGTGTGCAACAGGCAGGTCTCAGATGGGTGCTTAACGGTGCTAAGCACCGTTTCCTGGTGGTGCCTCCCATTTTCTAGACACGCATTCAGAAGTAACCCAACTTAAAGAAGAACTTCACCTCTTCTCAGGAGGTCTTACTTTAGGGGACTCAGTGACATGCAAAAGCCACAGCAGCTCCAAAAAGCTGATCAGAAGAAGGTCATTTCTTGCTTCAAATTTACCTGCACAAAACGTTCAGGCAGGAGTGAGCCGTGGCCGGCACAGGTGCTTCCCCGAAGAGGTACGGCCGTAGGGGTACGGCTGACCCAGGGGCTCCACCCTCCCCGGTGAGCCCCCGCGGCGGCCCGGCCCCTCCACGCACCGTTATTCCCCGCGGACCGCAAAGCGGTCAC
>KZ506733.1:87523-99785 GCA_002844005.1 Limosa lapponica baueri | reverse complement strand
TGACAGATTTTTCTGTCTGGGGACTGCAGGGACACCTCCCACCAGACCAGGGTGCTCCAAACCCCCTCGAACCTGGCCTTGAACCCCTCCAGGTATGGGGCAGCCACAGCTTCTCTGGGCAACCTGGGCCAGGGTCTCACCACCCTCACAGCAAACTCCTTCTTCCCCACGTCTCAGCTCAATCTCCCCTCTTCCAGTGTCAAACCCTTTTACACGCTTTCGCGGGGCCCGGCTGCCGGCGGGGCGGGGAGGGCGGGGAGCCGCGCACCGCGGCCTGGGCGCCTCTCGGGCGGCTGCGGCAGAGCGGGGTTCGGCGCGTCCAGCTGACGGTAAATCCCCGGCGCCGGGGCGGAGAGGGAGAAGCCTCACTGTCCCCCGCAGCGGCGGGGGCGGCGGCCGCCTCGGGGGGCGGCTGGCCGGAGGGAGCCCGCTCTGGAACCCGGCCGGTACGGGCGGCGGCGGCCTGAGGGGAGCGCGGGCTCCAGCGGCTGTCGGCCCCGCGGCTGGCAGCGCCCCGGGACGGTGAGGCTGTGGGAAGTCGTTGCGGAGGAGCAGCTGAACGTGCCCGTACTATCAAATATACTAACAGAGGGTGCATAAGATCACAGATATTCTTGCTTCCATCCCGTGCCTTTGATTCAGCCCGAGATCCGAAGCGGGGCTGTCCCTGTGTCCCGCGCACACCTGGGTCCCCCCGCACCGCAGGCTCAGCCCTGAAGCGCGAAGGCCAGGAATGCTTTGCCGAGCACTTTGCCCAGTGGAAAAACACCAAATTCTCCTTCTGAAATGGACTTTCAAACAGGACGGCTGCATCCCTGCGTCTTGGATAGTAGGAATCTGAACTAAAGATAAAAACCTGAAGGAATTTAATCTGTGCAGAAACTGATACGTGTCTGAGCTGTATGGTGAAAAGATAAATTTAATGATCCATTTATCGTGATTGGTGAATGGCTAAATTCCAAGCTTCGTGTTTGAGTTACTTGCCTCTCATTTTGTTTGCTGTACCTCCTGGTCTGTGTTTTTGTGTGAATCGGCTCCCCGGTGGTGTGCAAGCCAGAGCTGACGGGTCTGCAGCTTTGACCTGAGGACTTCACTTCCCAGCACAGGATTTAGTTCTGTTCATCCTCAGTTCAACCTGTTCAGGTCTAAAGATTACTTCAAGCCAGAAAGTCGTGTCATTCCTGCTGACAGGGATCGCTCTGTGTACACGTGTATTCATCAGAAAGTCACTCCATACGTGCGTGGAGTGACTCTTGAAGGCCGTATCTCTGACAAGCTGTGTAGACCAGAACATCAAAGCTGCATGAAAGAATTAGGAAAATTACTGGCAACAACTGTGTTTAGGTGTCACTAAGTTTATGACAGATTATAATGTATCTACTTGAGTCTTTTAAAGATTGCAGCTTCATCTATTGCGGTCAGCTTTTATTTCATCATATTTTAGTCAGTATCAGAAGTAGATGTTCAAAAGCAATATAAATCCCATCAGCGTAAGGGCAAAGTAACGACCCAGATACGTGTTCCTGAGGAACATGAACCTGGACTTCTGCGTCTCGTCAACGCTCGTTGGTACTCTGGGTATCTCCTCTTTTCCTAACAGGAAGTTTGTCTCATCATCTTACATTCAGGGAGGAACCCAGTGTTCCTTTCCTGACACTGGAGAGGTGACAACATCAGCAGAGTGCTGCGGCGCTCAGGGTCGCCTTCCTGCCGCTCCTGTGGGATTTGACCTGCTAAGGGCTGGCTGATGCCAGTCCTTTTCTCTGGCCCTTGGGAGAAGACCAGCACATTGCAGTTCGATTTTATTTGGCCAGTCCCAGGCAGGAAGTTACTCTTTTCCATTTCACCATTTGATGGTGTTGAATTCCATGTTGCCTTCATTTTCTTTGACAAAAGTGAAACAAAAATTTAATTCTTACACTTCCCATAGCCGTTCTGAGGTAGGTTTCAGACATGTTTCTGACTTCTGCTCTTTGGTCTCTCTTGCCCAGGTCTTGAAAGGATTATATCATTACTCATTGGCCCTCTGAGCTGCCAGACATTATCCCAAGAAATAATGAAATGAATTTGCGTTTTGCAAAATAGCATTTGGATCACACCACAGCTCTATCTTGGCCACCACAGAGCTACTCTGGTGGGAACCTGTCTGTCAGCGGATGGAGAGATGAAATGCTCTTTTTGCCCATGTGCTGTTGCTGCAAACTGCTGAGTTCCTCAGTGCATTTGAGATAGAAGTATTCCCACTGCAAATTCACATTTATCCTCTTTTCAGGCAACTCTTTTATCTTGGAAACTCCCTCTCCAAACTTTGTTTAAATAGTTCTAGGTGTCTCTGTTATACTGATTATGACAGACGGCTTTCCTTTTTTTCCCATCTGCTACCAGCACCATTTCCTCAAGTTCTTGTTCAGCACCAGCGTCTCTGCAGCCATCTTACGTGTACGGGCAGAACAAGTCTGGCTTCTTTGGCATCACAGGCAATACCCTCTCACCCGCGAGGGGCTCCTGTTGCAGTTGAAAGCAGCAGTTTGCTCTGGTGCATGTAACTTTCCTGATAAATGACCTGTGGATTGGTGGTTTGTCCAGCCTGTACGTGTGGAGCTTGAGACAAACTGTACTGCTCTTCTTTAACCTGTGTCTGAGTTTCTTACTATGAAGTAATCCACAGAATGCCTTGTAAAATGAGTCTTTTGATTCAACACTGGTCAAATTTTGTGTTTCTAGGTTGGGGAGTGAGAGTTCATACGCAGTCCTGTATAGTGTTTGCTGTGTCCTTAGTCTGGCATAGTATTTGCTAAGCGTCTTTCCACTGGAGTCTGGGCCATAACCTGAGATCATTCAACAGTTTATTTGTTCTGAAAATTGGAGATAACTGCTTCCAACACCTGTGTGGGCCCTGAATTCTTTATCTTTGTCTCCCCTAATTTTTGAGAAACTAGACTGCCAAGCCAGTAATTAATGGGTGAGTTGCCATAGGTGTAAGTGCTGTATTCTGCACCGGAAAAGTGCCGTGAGTGTAGCAAAGTGTCTTTTTCACACTCCAGTTAGGTTTCCTTACTTAGCTGTTAGTGGCTTTATGCTGTGTTTATGCATACAAAGAACTGTAAACCTTTGCATTATATAAATGAGATTTTTAGTGTCAGAGTGAAGTAATCAGCGCAGGCAATGGAAAGTAAATGTGAGAACATCACCAATAATCCTCAGGGACTTACTGGTCCTTCCTTTATCGTTCCTTTTTCTGCAAGCAAAAATAGCATTCAAGACTGTCTCTGGGTACAAGGTCCAAGGCTTGTGACAGAAGTTGCTGAAGTTCTTGGTCTGTGCTGTTTTTCTAACGAGTGTTCACTTTCGAGATAGTTCTCTTATGAAGTTTGGGTGCAGTTACAGGCCCCAGTAATGTAAGTGGTGTGGATCTCTTTTCCATTGCCCTGAATTTATAGAAGGAATTTCAAATTACCTTCCCTTAATGGGCTGTAAAATCATGGTGTCAGCTTGCGGCTTTTTGGTTCTTTCCTCCGTGTTGTGCCGCGTGCTGGCTCTGCCCTGTGATTCACTCTGGTTATCTCCCTGTACAGAACAGAAGCTTCCTGCCATGATATACGCTACTCCCTCAAAACAGCGTAAGGTATTTTTAAATGGACTGTGTCTGTCTCACTCACAGAGAAGAGCCGCGTTATTCATCAAAACATTCTGCCTTTTCTTGGCCGTGAGTGAAGTCTCCAGGCCGACTCAATACAATGCAAGAATACAAGCCATGAAGTCAAGAATTTAGAAAAAGGAAGTGGTTTCCCCTTGGCTTTTCCTAGTAAGGAGTTCTGCCTTACGTGACTTGGGGTACACCTGTTTCTTATATCCGTAGTCACTTCTGTCCAGCCTCTCCATCACTCGTGTCAAGTAGCAGAGCAATTTGCTGACTAAATGCAAAGGACTCATGAAGTGAGACCTCTCTTTTTCTCCTATGTTGGGAAGACTAAATCCTGCCTTTCTTCTCTCAGAAACAGTCATTTAATGAGCAGTCAGAGAGTCAGTCCTTACAAGACTCGCAGACCAAGATGTTCAAATGCCAGTACCTAAACATGTATGGGAGGCGCTGGCATAAAGTTCAGAGACCTTTTCTGTAGTGCCAAGTGTCAGCCTCTTGCTTCTTTGTCTCAGGGAAAGTCACACCATGGATTTAAATTCATTATTTATTCTGACACTGGCTGTCAGAAGGCAATTTGTAAATGCAGGAGAATGGAAAGGGTAAGAATAGATGAGAGCAGGGAGACATCTTGAAGTGAGAACCAGGAAATTGTCAGCAGAATGGTGGATGGATCCTCCACTACCAGTCAGGCTCCAGAACTAAGCAAAGAATGGAGTTAGCAGACATGAAAAAACAAAAAAATGTCAGTATAGCATTACCTTATCACCTCTGGCCTAAAACAGAAAGTACTCTCTGTCTTTGTGAGAATGCAGAAGAGCCCATGAGTAGAAGAGGAGCAATGGTGGCGTCTTAAAAGAATTTAGCTGACAAATTTGGAAGAGTTACAAATGGCATGAACTGATCAGTTGTCAGAGGTTGGATGGTTTTCCACAGGGATGCTGAAAAGGACCCAAGCCTGGACACTTCCTTCTTTCTAAGCTGTGATTGCATGACAGTTTCGGTGGCTTCTACCAACATGAGAAGGTGTGCAGGTTCCTTAATAAGGTGACTAACTAGCAGATTATTTTTTTTCATGAGTAAATAAGTTTCCCGATTCCCTAGGTCTCATTATTTGAAAACTGGACTATGTTACCTGTGGGGTTTTGCTCAGTTCAAATGGATGTGCCTAATATGGGCAGCTTGAGTAATTTCAGTCTGGCAAACTTGCAAGCAATCAAAAACATGATTTTGTAGTGAAAAGCTTACAGAAAGCTCATGTGTGGGTGCCTCTTAGAAGTAGCATCCGAGCAGATTGAGCTGTGATATGAGTGAAGAGATGAACAGGCGTCTGACCACATTGGTACAGAACACGCTTACGGAATGCTAGGGAGGGAGCAAGGCTCTACAGGTTCTTCCCATTAAAACATCTCTTAGTGATGAGTGGCAATAGATAACTGCTGCTCTAGTGTGTGCTGTGGATGCTACCAAGCGTTAAACGTCATTTGTCATCTCTGAAGGTGTTCATCTTCCCTAACTTTAGATGTAGACAGGTACGAGGTACACCAGAACCCTGGACTGCTCTTCTGTGTTCAGCAGACCGTAGCAAAAAGCTGTATGTTAGTACACAGCTCCAGAGACTGTCCCTAGCCTGAGCAGGGACTGTCAGGAAGCCTGGAGGTTCTCAGGAGGTAAAAAAACGTGAAGCTGCGTGGCAATGACATGTTTTTCAGCAACTTCACCATCAAGTTATTTGTTCTTGTCATTCAGATCTTTCATCCAGACATGGTTATTTTCATTAAGAGAAAGCAACTCAGGAAAGGTTTAGTCAGTATAGTTGGATCATCTCATTGATGATTTGACCGGTCTTCAGCAATCCTGTAATCCCATCAGTGTCCACTTTGGAGGATGTGTGGAGATGTCACCGTGCTTGTTCCGTACATCCTGAGCTCCCCTTCTTCCGGGGGCCTGGCTTTGCCCTGCGCTAGTGATCTGGATAGTACATATTCTTTTCTTCTGTAAGCCTAGATATTTTAAAAAGACAAAGACTTTTGCTCTGTAAAGGTGACTTTGCCTTTGTGCCTCTCCCAAACGACTGCTGCCTCCCCACCTAACCTAACAATAGCAAAGTATCCCTAGGCTCACAAGGAGTGTGGTAGTGGCAGGTTTCCTACAGGCATGTGGGATAGTGGGAAAGCCAATGAAAAAAGACTGTCTCCAGCCTGTGCTGAAAGTTAGCTTAGATGCTGCAGCAGCCATAGTGGCACTTGAACCGTAGGAAAATGCCAGCAATAATGCCAGTAGTGCAAAGTTGCAGGCAGATGGCTGGCCCTGTCCTGAGGTTAAATGAAGAAGTGACTGCCAGGCGCTGAGGAGGGTGGAGAGGCTAAAGGGGGGCCAGCCCTCATCCAGGGCTGAGCAAACAGAGCAAGAAACAACCAGACAAAGGGGTGAGAGGTAGTGTCAGACCTGCCCTGGACAGAGTGCCTAAGAGCAGTGCTGCCTGACTGGGCTCACTCACCAAGGCTGCAATTACTGAATGAGGGTGCAAAATCAGCAAAACTTGAGCCTGCAGGCGGCAGGTGGGAGAGGGAAAGAACTGGGGTGGGTTGGTCATATGACAGGGGGAAATGGGGGCAAAATAGAGGGCAAAACAACGCATGTGGTTGGGGCTGTTCGGGGCCAGAATGCACATCAGATGGGATGCAGTCAGGAACAGGACAGTCAGTCGGCTGCGGCCGGCTGGGTGTGTGGGTTTGCCTGGCTACTACAACCAGGGGGATGGGATGCGGCTCCCAGCACCACTGAACAAGACCCCTGACAGGGTCTGCAGTAAGTGTGGCTCAAATTAGCATCTCAGTTCATCTGAATCTCAGAAAAGACCTTCTAAGGAATCTCATTTGTGTCTACATCCATCTGCAGAGTCCTCCGTACAAAAGGACTGGAGGAAGGAGGAATGTCAAGAAGTGCCCCCTCTTCCCACCTCCTGGGAAGAGCTGCCAGCAGGCCCTTCCCCAAGCTGCTGCTGCAGTGTCTTTTTGAATTCAAGGTAATACATCTCCTCACAGATCCCACCACAGACTCTGCAGCACACCCGGGCATTTGGCTCAAACTGGGAGGTGACCCTTGTCAGGAGGAGCTCCACCATTTCCAGCTGGCAGGGACTCATGCCACTGGACCTGTCAGTGCACCTCAGTGCCACCAGAAACCATCCCAACTCCAAACCCTACATGGGGAAGCTGCCTGAAAAATGCAGGAAAACTTTTGCATCAGGAGTGACTCAGGGCTCTAGTATATCATGTTCTCAAATATTTATTTAAGTGTTCTTATAAATGTTTTATTTCAAGAAAAATATTGTAATTGGCCAATATTCCACAGAATCTAAATATTTTGCTCTAAGACAGTACTTCCTTCCCTTGCTCACAGAGTCTTGATTCTTTGCTGGTTACGTGGTTGAAGCTCTGGGCATGACGAGGGCTTCTCCCCCCTCTGCCATCTGTTTACATGTGACTAAGGCCTTAATCCAACCACTGTTGTAGCAAGAGGGAGAAAAGGCAATTTATCCTTGGTTAATCCTGAAAAAGAGCTTTTCATCTGACATCTGACTTTTCCACTGAGAACAAGGAAGATGGGAAGAGTGCGCATGGGAAGAGGATGGGACAATTTCAGGGCAAAAGCTGAGCTTCCTTGTCCCACCTGCACTCTCTGTGCAGGGCAGGGAGCATTTGCTGGGAAGGAGGTGCCCTTTCAAGAGAGGCATACAATCTCGGAACTCACGCAGCAGGAGGAGCCCACGGAGTGGTGGGGAGTGGGCAGTGGACTATGTGCTATGCCTTGAGTCTCTCCAAAGCTGAACAGCCTGTGGAGGGGTTTCCCCTCCTGCTGGTTTGGCAAAGGTGTTGCCAGTTTTATAGTGCTGACTGTAGTATAGACTTGGATCCATTGTATGCTCTTGGTGAATGTTGCTGATGTCCTTCATCATTCTGCTAGGTTCACTTTACCATGTGTACCTCGGGCCAGGGAATGTCTTAACAGGTACTAGGAGAAGAGAAAGAAGCTTGTAACAAAAACTTGCTGATTTGCAGGATGGCAAAAGCATGTACGTTTGTAAGAATGAAAGGTAAACACTGCAAGTGGATCAGGAGAAGCTGCGCTTTGTCACAGTTGGTTTTGTGTCCTGCATCACAGCTGCTGGAGTGGGGACAGGAAGGAATGGGGCACATTTTGGGTGGCTGGCAGAGCAGCTTCCCTGAGGGACCAGACACAGCATAAGGGGCCTCCAAATGTATGCACAACTTGTGAGAAGTGAGTTTTGAAAGTGTATTGTAAGATTTCTGCATGTGCCATCACACCAATGAGCAGAGAGAAGAAATTGTGTCGTGGTAGGCAACAGCTGTCAGTCACATATTTTTGGCTGGGTTATAGAGTGCATCTTGCTGTGAAACATGGCTGGTGTCTGTAGGGATGTCAGGATAGCAAAACTCCTCAAGAGAGAGCAAACTGCAGCATTCAAAACTATTTTTCCCAGTGGCTTTTACAGGTAGAACTGGAAATATGCCTAGGGAACGTCCATCACCTTGGAGGGTGCTGTGAGGCATCTGATGCTGGCAAGGCGGTGTTCCTGCGGGGTTGTTTGTCACTCCTCTGCCCAGTACTGGAGAAACTCTTCTTGCTCCTTTGCTTCCCTGCTGGAAGATAAATTTTAAAATTGCTTCAAAGTCACCTCCAGTAATTTCTTTAAAGGAAGTCTATTGTAGTCTTTGTTGCAGATATCAGTCTCTCCCTTTACTAAGGCTCTCACTACTGGGTGTTTAGAAGGTGATGGTGGCAGAAGTGGGACGCCAGAGACTGCGGAGCACCACAAACAGAAGGCAGATGCTTTTCTGTCCCCATGGTATGGTGAAAAAGGACAGAGAAGCAGTACCCTTTTGGGCAGAGCCTTTATTCTGAAGGAGGGTGAAGAGCCTCTGAGACACAGAACATACCAGCTCAAGAGCAGGAAGGCCAGGGTGTCTTGCCAGGATGGGGTCCAAGCCCCTGCAGCACAGCCAGACTCAGGGCCACTGGCTATGCTCTGCAGCCAATGTCCATGTCACCGGCTCAGCCAGAGGCCACGCGTGGCTGTGGGGGCACTGGCAGCTGGGTGCAGCGACGCCTGGTGTAGTCGCAGTGAAGAACTCGGGTGCTCGTCTGCATCTGAGTTGTTTGCAGCCTGGGTAACTGGAGCAGGATCTCCTGTAGGACTGGGGTGCAATGGTCAGTGTAACAAGGAGTACAGTGCTGGTTTGTGACCTGGAGCTGCAGACGACCCCAATTTAGTGACTGAAGCTGGGACTGAGAAGAACGACCTCCAGAAAAGGAAAGGGTAGGAAAGCACATCATAGGGAGCCAGCAGAGCAACATGGGGTGCTCGTGGGAGCATTTGGTGTGGGAGATGGACCTGTTTGTACTGGCATTGCAATGGATGAATTAATCTTCCATCTCCAAAGTGAGTTTGAGACCACATATGAAATGCTGAAAGGTGTGCTAGCAATCTTTTTGTGTGTGGACAGGACATTTTAATGTGACATAGCTCAGCCTGCCTGCAGCAGACTAGACATACCAACAAGGATTAAGAGTCCAGTGCAAGACTTGGCAGAGTCACAGCTGGGCAGGGAAGGCTCCTGACCGGGTGGCTGTTCGGTTCTTTCTTATATAAGCTGTCTAGACCAGACAAGAAGAAACGATGCCAACCCTGGCATAAGACTATCGCTCCCTGCACAGATGGTATCCAACCTACAGGTTTCATATTTGAGCTTGTGCAAAGCAAAGGGGGAACAGCAGAAGGATGTTAGTAGCCCAGCCAGCTGTGCATCAAGAAAAGTCTATGAACAACTATAAAAATAATGGAAAAGAACAGTAACTAGTGAGATTTATTACAACTAGGAAAACATTTGATGTTTTGCACACAGAAGGTACAGCGTTGCCAAGAAATGTCTCCTCACAGTGCGCCTGCAAGACTCAGGTAGTTCAAGAGGACGCAGCACCAAGCTACGGGAGAGGGGAAGGATGGTCCTGGAAGGGAGTAGCCCTGAAGAGCACGCGCACACTCAGAAATATTTCGCTAAGTTTTCTTAATTCCTTGTGACTGTCCCAGTGGACAATCAAGTGAATATAAGGAGAAAATATGATCAGAAAAGAGCCTGGTCTTGAAATAGTTCACATGGCAAATGAGACAGAAGAGCCTGAAGCAAGCAGAGCCATCACCATCCTCTTGGTCCACAAGGGCATGGTAGTCCTGGAGCATGGGTCAGCCATCACCGACAGGCAGGCTGAGGGAAGTCTGGAGATGTGACATGCAGCCAGGCCTTGCACCGAGTGGCAGGACATGACCCACTGAGTGCAGCGCGCCCAACAACCCTCTGCCAGCACATGATTTGGCTCATTAACAAATAGTGGGACAGGTCTTACAGATTTTCCGTAACATTACAGCTTCTAGATTTCTTGCAGCAATGTGGCAATGGTGCCTATGATGCTGTTTCCGTGCTGCCAGGGGCCCACGAGAGAGCAGCCACTGAGCCACAAGGTCCTGCAGCCCCTCTGGGGCTGTTTGCAGGAGCAGGTTTGTCCCCAACTCCCCATTCCTGGAGGAGAAGCTGTGCCCCTTGTTGGGCTGCCTGCAGCCTGCCTGCCAGAGTGGGTTGAGCAGGACCTCTGGGGTGGCCGTGGGCTTGGTGCTGTGTGTTCCTCCACACAGGCAGTTTTGCTGCTGTGGGACAAGCGGTCTGTTTGCCTTGGCACGAGGCTGCGGAGAGGACTTGGGGAGTCCACGGGGTTTGGCCATCTCTGCCCAGAACTGTTTGGCCTTGCTTGTGGCACAGCGATGCCACTTTTGTGTTTCTCTTCTTGACCTGGGAACCCCAAGGACCTTCCCTGGACCCATCCCTGCAAGAAGAGTTGTCCTGTTCTCAGCACACAGCTTGTAAATGAAGCCAGTTTTTGGGGCAGTCTGAAAAACTGATTCCTTGGCTCCCCCTCAGCATTCCAATGGCCAAAACCCCTAACTGACTGGCAAAGTCCTCGGAAATGCAGGTGGCTGCTTCCTTTTCCAGGGAAGCCCCTGGAAAGGCTGGCACGTTTAGGGGTACCTGGAGCCCGAGTTTTAGGGGTGAGTTACCAGGAGTGGCATCTTTCCTGAACCCCTGTCCTTTTTCCAACCCCTTCCTTTATTGGTCACAGCAGATGTCAGCATTGTGATTTGTGGGCTCTAGAGGTGTCCCAAAAAGGGAAAAAATAGCTGTGTTCACTCAGTGTGACAAAGAAATTGAAAGGCAGGGGGGAGGGGGGAGCTGCTGGGGAGGGACAGGTCACTTCTTAGGAATGTCCTGCCTTTGGAAATACTGAAGTAGCCTCCATCCCCATCGCACACAGCCAGGGCCTCATGCAAGCTCTCAGAGCTGAGGCCGGGCTGGAGCCTCCCCTCTGGTCTGAAAGCACTGAGGTCTTTCTCTCCAGCTCCAAGTGGGGCTTTTGAGATGGCCAGGGGCTACGTTCTCCCTGGGGCTTGGTTCCCACAGCTGCTCTAGGTGCAAAGCACAGCAGGGTGAGGCCCTGTGGGTCAGGGCTCTTGCACTTTGGGAGGGAGGAAGGAGGAAAAGCAGACAAGTGACGTTTGGGGGTCTGGGCAGGCTGGAGGGGAAGCTCGTCATCCCAGCAGTGCTGGCTGTGCAGGATTGCAGCTCTGTGGCGAGTTCAGGTGCCGGCACTGCAGAATGAGGCCACAGAGTGCCCCTGCGGGCACCCAGCAGCGGCAGCTGTGCAGCCGGGACACGCATGCTGCCGTGGGCAGGCACCTCTGGAAATGCCAACGTACAGCAGGCAAAGGAGGTGCAAAGTCTTCCTCACAGGCTGGCAGCCCTGGCAGCACCAGAGATGCTGACCAAAGCCCTGACACTTCTCAAGCACTCCAGCCCCCCAGGCCCACTGCCAGGGAGTAGGCTGCAGCCTTGGGGCCGTGTCCTGAGCAGATGGCAGCCCCGCTCCAGTCTCTGCCTCTGAGCTCCCTCTCCTCCCAGCGCATGTGGTGTCCTGCCCGTGGCTGTGTCCTGCACTGCAGGGTGCTTTGCAGTGCCGTAGTCCACCCCTGGGCTACTGGGCTCCTGCAGTGCTGGAAGCTGACCATGTTTCCTTCTCCTCTTCTTCCTGGGGGCATGGGCAAGGTGGATTTGTGGCCAAGAGGTCCCCAGGGAGGAGCAGGCAGTGCCAGAGGCACTGCAGCAGGAGCAGATCCAGGCTCCCATGGTAGGTGTGGTGCCGCAGGACAGACCCTGGCAGGGGTGTCCGTGATCCTCCTGGACCCTTTGCTGGCTCCTTTGGCAGGGCAGGGAGTGGGACAGGCTGTGCTTGCTTCACAGGATCCCTGGGGGACTCTACACAGAACAAGGGCCAAAGGTGAGCAGAGGAAAAAATACAGGCAATGGATTCACTCATCAGGGTTTAACTCCTGCTAGCCAAGGCTGTGGCAGGGCAGAGCTCACTGCCTTGGTGCTTCAGCCCCACAGCAGGACGTGAGCTGGACTAGAATCATAGAATGGTTTGGGTGGGAAGGGACCCTAAAGCCCCCCCAGTCCCACCCCCTGCCCTGGCCAGGGACACCTCCCACCA
>KZ506733.1:71592-82253 GCA_002844005.1 Limosa lapponica baueri | reverse complement strand
TGGCGGTTCCCGGTGTCGGGGTCGGCTGCTGTGAGGCGGCCACAGGGTGCTGGGACGGAGCGGGGTCGAGCCGAGCCCGGCCTGAGTGCGGGGCCGCCCTGCCCCGGCCCTCCTTTGTTGTCTGAGTTCCCACCGGCGGTGGCGGCAGCGGCAGCGGGCTCCGGCCCCGGCGGGGCGGGCGGGATGTCCCAGGAGAATCTCCTCGGCATGGACGAGGGAGCGCTGCGGAAGCTGGTGAGTTCCCGCGGCGGGTCGGGCCGGGGCGCGGAGTGCGCTGCCCGCAGCCGCCGCTCGCTGGTGGCGGCTCCGGGGGGGGAGCAGGTCGGCGTGTGCCCGGCGGCGCCCCGGCTCCCTGTGCCCCGCCGAGGGCGGGGAGGTGGCGGCTCTCCGGGGCGCGGGCAGCCGTGCTGGATCCAGGGGCTGAGCGCGGGCCTGCCCGCACCTCCCTCCGCAGGCGGCGGGGCCGCCGCAGCCCCTCAGCCCTGGGGGGGGAGCGGGGCCGCTGGCGAGGAGCTGCTGCAGTGCTTGAGGGGTGGCAGCACCGCGGGGGCCCGAGCTGGCCCGGGTGGGCACAAGCCCTTGTCCTGCCCCAGTGGCTCCAGAGACTCTGGCCCCGCCGCTTTGGCCACAGTTGGCCCTTTGTGTTTGGGCTGTCGTGACCGTCCCTTGGCTCCTGCCCGAGGTGGGTGCTGCTGCCGGACCTGCTCGCTGGTGCCAGCTGCCATTCGGCCCGGGTCTCTGCTCCTGTGTGGCCCGGGGCTGGCTTTGTGCCAGGGGCTGCTCCCCAGACCCTGTGCCCGCACGGATGGGCATCCCCTCCTTTGTCCAAGTCACTTCCCTGCTCTGTTTGTTCCCCTGGAAGCCAGAGGCGGAGGTGAGCCTTGGCCTTGTTGTGGATGAGCGCCTGGGTGTCCCAAAGGTTGGATTCTGGGTGTTGGGCTCTGACCTGCTTGGCCAGGGCTGTTGTGTTGGGAAGCCCTACGGAAGTTCTGTCTGACTTTGGGCAGTCCCACCACCTCCCTTCCAGCCCTGGGGCACCGCAAGCTTGGGGTTGGGGTTTGCTGGGTGCTCCAGGGACTGAGCACGGGGTGGACCGGGCCAGCACTGGGGAATGGTTTCAGCAGGAAGCTGAGTCAGCCGGGAAGGCACGTCTGC
Source organism: Limosa lapponica baueri (assembly GCA_002844005.1). Lineage (NCBI taxonomy): Eukaryota > Metazoa > Chordata > Aves > Charadriiformes > Scolopacidae > Limosa > Limosa lapponica. Next base: position 81,098 of record KZ506733.1, on the reverse strand, counting down.
GCGACTAGGAAAGAGTTGGGGTGCCACGGCACCAGTGGGAAGCGGGAGCAGGGGATTGGCACAGGGCCCAGAGCCAGAGCCTCCTGGTGTGCTATCCTTGGCTTGCTCCAGGTGACAACGCACAGACCTGCCTGTTGTTCCTGCACTGAGGAGCCCACCGGTCTTCATGGGATGGCGTCGGGGCCAACAAGGGGCCCTGGAGGTGTGGGGATGGGCGGTCTGGGTTTCTCCCCATCCTCCCAGTGCTCCAGCTCTGCCATGTCCCGGCTGAAGTCTCTGGGCTGAGATGGAGCCCCAGGAGCAGTGATGGGGTGCGTGTGGGGTTTGTTGTGCAGCTGGGTCTCCAGCCAGCTTGGGGAGGTGGATCTTACCCGTGCAGCAAATGCTGCTTCTCCTGGGGTCTTCATCTTTAACCAGCTGGGGCTTTGTATCCCCAGAGTACCCTGTGGCTCAGGTTTCCCTGTGCCTCTGTGGCGTGGGCTGGGGAAAGCCTGACGTGAGGCGGGGAAGGAATTATTTTTCTTTCTGGTTAGGTTTTGGCTCTGCTCAGCTGGGAAGAGGATTAGCCCATATAAGGGAAAACTGCCTCTCCCACTGCTTCCTGCCTGCTCCTTTGCTCTCCCCAGCCCTCAGCTCTGGGCTGCTTCTCCTCCTCCTTTCTAGCAAGTGAGACCTTGGCATGTGACATCCCTGAGGGTCCTGGAAGAAGGAGGCTGAGGGACACGAGCAGGTCCCTGCAGCCCCCTGGCTGGGACCGTGGCTGGTCTGGGAGCTCCTGGGGAGCCTCTGCCCCCCTGCCTCCTTCCTGTAGGTATCCATGTTGTTTCTTCCCCAGCTGCCTGCTGGTATCCTTCTTCTTGGGGAGGCCAGCTGGGATGAACCCATGGTGCAGCATGAAGATGACAAAGGGCTTGGAGGAGCCTGGGGAGGGAGCTGCAGGGAACGGGGTGGGTGCTGCTGCAGGGTGGCCCTTAGCTGGGTGTCTGGAAGCACATGGTGATTTGAGCACTTGGGGCTGTGCTGAGCTCCAGGCTGTGGTCAGCTGGCCCTGGGCTGGGGAATGCTCCCCTCTCCCGCCCCCTCCATATGTCAGCCTGATTAATTAAACAGGCATGATGCAAATTCCTTTACAGGCAGGGCAGGCTTGAGCTAGGAAAGTCGTGGCCATGAGGTCCCCTTTGACAAAGGCCTCAATGGCCCTGAGGAGCATTGCATCCCTGCCCTGTCCCCATCACTAACTGTTCTTCCTGCTTTCCTCTGCCGAGGAGGCAGCCACGCTCTCCGTGGCTCCCTCCAAAGGTGACAGCAAAGCTTGGGGCTGCAGGAAGTTCTTGATGTGCCCGGCCCCTTCCCCAGAGCAGTTTCCCTGTGGCTAGGCTCCAGCCTCCCAAATACTCTGTGCTCAGCCACTCTGGGGAGCAAGATGGATGCAGGGCTAATTACAGCCCTCCCAGAGGAGCCGCTAGCCATGCTGGGACTCTGAACACTGCTGTGCTTGGGCAGCATTGGGAAAGCAGCCCACAGGTGCCTTGCCAGCACCCTTTTCACAAAGCCACTTTGTGTGTGTGCTGAGGCGGGCGTTTGCTCGTAACCATTAATTTGCTGCTGCCTGGGCAGGGCTGGTGGGGCCCTGGCATGTGCTGATCCCTGGGCCTGCCCATGCCGTCAGGGTTGGGCCCCTCGTCCCCTTCCCACCCCCCGGCTCCAGCTGTGGTTCCCGGCACGCTCTCCCTCGCTGCTGGCCATGGAGCCTCCAAAGCCACTTGTTTGCCTCATCCTGGCTCCCTGCTGATGTGGGCTTGGGATGAGGCTCTTTCTCCTGCCCCTGCTGCTGTTTCTCCTGCGGGGGAAGCCTTCCAGGACCCGGGTGCATGTCAGGTCCCAGCTGGAGTCTCCTGGGCAGGGCAGACCCTGGAGCTGGGTGTCACACAGCATGTGGGTGCCAGGGTGTCCCCTGCTCTGGGGTGTGCAGGGCTGGTGTCCTGTCATGTCCCACCCTTTCCAGCACTCTTGGCTCCTACGGCTGCTGCTCCCCTGTCACCCTGAGCCGCTGCTGGGGCTGAGCTGTGCACTGCCAGCAGCTTATTTAGGGAAGGGCCAGGGCTTTGGCCTCCTGGTGTGCAGTGGAGGAGTGTTTTTCTGTCCTCGAGGCCTTCGCACAGCTGCAGGTAGAGCCATGCTTGCCATGGAACCTCTGCCTTCAGCTCCTTGTTTTGCGTTGGACCAGGTTCCATCACTGCCATCCCACGCACAGCAGAACTGGGCTTCCCAGTCGGCCAGAGTGGCCGCTGGAGTGGCAGGGAAAGGCCCCGACTCGGTACCTTTGTCCTGGCAGCCAGCGTCCCTGCCTGTGGCAGCATCCGCAGGGTGCAGAAGCTGCATGGGACAGGCAGGCATAGTGCAGACAGGAAATGGGAGGTCCATGTGGATGGAAGGACTGGTTTCCTCCCTGACATCACCCTGCCCCGGCAGCACAGCAGCTCTTATGCTTTCCTGCCCTTGTGCCGGTGGAGGTGCTGGCTCTGGATAAGAGCCCGGGGGGGCTGCAGGCTGCAGCTCCGGCCGGGAGGCAGACGCTTGTGTTGCTGTGGGATGTGAGAAGCGGCTGCAGCATACTGGGAGGGATGGCACTGCCAGCCGGCATAATGGGGGCTGCCAGGGTGGGAGGGGAGCACACAAGCCTCAAGCAGCTGCCCCCAAGGCTGCATGCATTTTTAGTGCTGGGCTGGCCGGGGAGAACTGTCTTGGAGGTTGGTTGTACCGGCTATTGAGAATCCTGCTGGGATCTTACCAGCTGGGAAAGGATAATGTTACTGGCTGGGCCTCGAGGCTGGCAGGGGCTGGAGGATCACAATTTTGGCCACCACTGGGGCGGTTCGTGGGGACTCTGTGCCTGCTGGGTTCACGGGGATGGAAATATCCTCACCTAGTCCCCAGTTCCTGAGGAGGGAGGGTGAAGTGCGATGGCTTTGCTGGGGTCTCGGTGCAGGGGGGTTTCTGCTTGTGGGTGGTGGTTTGGCACCCTTGGCACTGCTTAGCCTGGGTCCTACTGAGGGACTGACCCTGGATTCCTGCTGTGGTGGAACCTGAGGAGCCTGGATGGATGGCCTGGTGGTGGCCTGTGGGACTGGGAGGGAAGGGACTGATGCTCTTGTCCTGTGGCACAGCTGCGGCTGCTCCCTGCATGCTTGATGCTGACAGCAGCTGCTTTGGGTAACAGGGTTTATTTTTAACGAGCTCCATGGGAAATCACCTCCTGGGTTCCCAGCACTGCGTCGGTCCTGATGTCTCACAGCAGGACAGTGGGAGGACAGCGGGGCTGTGCCTGCCCTGGCTGGCCTTTCTCCATGGATCCAGCTGCCTTCTGCCCCTCTTCAGCGTGGGTGGGCTGTGCATGGCCCCCTCAAAGCACTTGGGCTTGGTCAGGGCTGGGACCGTGGACCTGATCTGGAAAAGGGGAAGCAGTTCTGGGTGCCCATGCCAAGTCCTGGTGGGTGGGCTGAGGAGCACCCATGAGATGTTCATGGCAGGGCTGGGGTCATGGCCATACTTCCCACATACAGAGGGTTGGATTTTGATTAAGGCCAGATCCCACTCATGGATTTGGCTCCAAGGGCCACGTGCCATCCCCTAGTGCTGGGTGAGGGTGGGGAGGGGTGTTGGGGGAGACCATTTCTTAGTGGGGTGCTGGGACCCTCCCAGTCAGCACCTTCTGGGGCCACGGGGATGGGAACAAACTCTGCTGCTGGGAGGGCTGGCATGGGGGGGAGATCTCTTCCCTGTGCGGGTGGCCATGGGGGGACAGGGCTGCAGGGAACCAACCCCTGGGGACTGCATAGACAACCGAGGGGTGTTCATGCCATGTGCCTCTGTCTCCTTGCCTCTCACAAGCCTGGAGGTCTCAGTACCACTGTGGCAGCCCTTCCTCACCGTGGCTGGTCCCAGCATCCTGCCCTTGGAGGCGGGGGGGGCCATGTCCGCTCCCCGCGGGACCAGGCAGTGCCGGGCAGCATGTCCCGTGTGCGTGGGCCCTGCCAGACAGATGGTCCCATTGTACGTTGTGTGGGTGGCTCGGCGGAGGGCGGCACCAGGGCTGAGCTGGGGGGCTGCAGTGGCCAGAGCTGGTGCTGAGCCCTGCCCTGTCACTCCCAGCTGGAGGCAACGCTGGACCTGGCTGAGCGGCGCCGCATCCGCTCGGCCATCAGGGAGCTGCAGCGGCAAGAGCTGGAGCGGGACGAGGAGGCGCTGGCATCCAAGCGCTTCCGCACGGAGCGTGGCAGCCATCGGCAGGACGACAAGGAGAACTGGCCACGGTGAGTCTGGCGTGGGGCTGGGGTCCCGCTCACCCCCTGCCTCTGCCCCTGGGGATGGTGGCTTCGATGCCTGGCCCCGCTGTGGCTTGGGCAGATTTGGGTGGGTGTGAGGGTGGGAGCAGCCTGGTGCCAGAGAGCTTGGCATGCGGGAGGGGCCCATTGCCTGAATCTACCGACTGCCCACAAGGGGACTTTGCTCCCGAGCACCCATGGCAGCTCCTGGCTGCCTTCTCTCCCCCCTGCACAGGTCCCGGCGCCTGGAGGAGGAGCAGCAGGCAGCCCTGGCTGCCTTGTCCAGGCAGCTTGAAGCCATCACTGATGTGGAGGAGCTGACAAAACTGGTGAGTGACCGTGTGCCGGGGCTGACCGTGTGCCGGGGCTGACCGTGTGCCGGGGCTGACCGTGCCTCTCTCCCGGTTCTTTCCCTCTTGCAGCTGCGGGCAGCGGGGGAGTATGAGGAGCGCAAGCTGATCCGAGCTGCCATCCGCAAGCTGCGGGCTGAGGAGATTGAAGGTGAGGCAGTGTCCCCACATCCTGGAGGTGGCTACTCCAGAGAGCCCGGGATGTGGGCAGCTCCTTTCTAAACACCGTCTTTGCTCCCATCCAGCTGCAACCCTGGCTGGAAACACACAGAGCAGAGGGAAGGACAGCAGTGAGCCCCCCGCTGTGCCTGGAGATGTGAAAAGCAGCCAGAGGGATGATGCTGAAACTCCAGCCCAGGCTGGGAGTGGGAAGAACAGCCCAAGAGGCGATACTGAGCTGCCGGCCCTGGCTGAGAGCGGGGAGAGCTGTGGTGAGGGCAGCACTGAGCCCTTGGCCACAGCTAGGAGTGAGGAGAGCAGCCAGCGGGATGATGCAGAGCAGCCGACGCTGGCTGTGCCGGACGAGAGTGGCCGTGGCGGGGCTGCAGAGCTGCTCTCTGCTCAGGAGCCGGAAGGCTCAGCGGTGAGTGTGCAAGGGCACTGCTGGGGGGACAGGACCACCGGAGACCTCCTTGTCCTTCCCTTGGGCTCCTGTGCCAGCCTGCCTGGAGCATGAGCCCCCAGGCAAGCTGGGTTCGCCCACCTGAGGGGACTGGTGCAGGTGGAGATGGGGTCTCTGGGGACATGGGGGATGTAGCTGGGCTGTGCCAGTGCGGCCCCAGCAGTGGTGAGCTGGGGCTGGGAGCTCAGGCCTGGGTGCCCCTGGGCTTTCTCCCTGAGGATGCAGCCTGGGCAGAAGTGCTGCAGGTGAGGGGTCTGCAGTGCCCCTCAGAGCGCTTGCTGTACCCCTCCCTGCCATGACTCTGTGGGGATGGTGCTCTTGGGAGGTGATGGACGCTTGTCCTGTCTGCAGCAGCTGCTTGCATCAGTCCCCTCTGTGCAGGCAGATCCTCTCTGTGCTGATCGTTCCTGCTGGCCCTTGAGGGGCTGAGGCTCACTCTGGAGTGACGCTGGTGCCCACCAGCCATGGCGGGGACTCTCTGTCTGGGGGAAAGATGAGCTGATGAGCAGGGCTGGAAGGAATGGGTGAAAGCCTGGGGTTTCTGCGGAGCAGTGGTGATCCCACAGGGGACAATGACCCTCGTGGCAGTAGGAGGTCCCTGCAGAGACACCACACAGGGTTGCCCTTTAGAGGAGTGAAGGGAGGTGAAGGGAGTAGCAGCGGTTGTATCCACAACTGTGTGGGAAGGTGTGGGTCCCCACATCCGCTTCCGTTCAGCCCAGTTTCCCCCTCTGTCTGCCCCAGGGCCATGGCAAGAGTCTGTGGGAGTATGGGGGACATAGCCCTGTGCCACCTTTCACCACTGTCTGCCTTCCCCATCTGGATGTGCTGGCACACTACCCCTGGTCCTGGCCATGCTGTGACATCTCCCAAGCAGCCAGCAGGGTTCTCCCACTCTGTCTGGCTGATTATTCCAAACCCAAGGCCATTTCCCTTAAACACCGGTTGCAGTGGCACCTGGGTTTGGATCCTGGTTCCCTTGTGCCCCCTCAGAGAGTCACATCAGCACCTGGAGCCCATGGTGCTCCTAGAGGCACTGGCAAAGCCAGGACTGGCCCCCTGTGTCACTGGTCAGACCAGAACACCCTGGCCCTTGTCAGGCCTGTGCCACAGACATATGTCACCTGCATGTCCTTGCCACTCTGATGTGAGTGTGTGGTCCTGCACCCAGATCATCCCATTGTTTGCCAAGCAGAGCTTGTGGTGCCGTGGGCAGGGACAGGGTGATGCAAAACTGGGTGCTTCCTGTCTCACAGAGCCCTGAAGTGCCTGGACAGGGGGGCAGGAGGGGACAGGGGCACTGGGCAGGGGCTGTCCTCTCCCACCTCCTGGCATCCATGCTGGACAAGGCTGGTGTACTCATGGCAGGGGGCTACAGAGGAATGCAAGAGCCAGCTCCTTGCTCCATGCCCTGGTTCTTATCAGCCCCATACAGAGGAGTGCCAGGAGCCCCAGGGGTGTGCAGGGTTTGGGCCCCCCCTTCATTAGATACAGTGTCCCCCTCCCTGCCCGCTGGAAGCAGCAGGGTGTGAGGACACTTGTCCCCCTGCCAGCCTTCTCCAGTGACCCCTGTGCAGGGGTGGCCTGTCCATCCACAGCAGCATCAGGCAGGGACCTGAGTGTCATGGGAGCCTGCAGCATGTCCCTGGCTGGGCGGCAGGGATGGGACAGGGTAACCCAGTCAGAGACAGGAGCAGGGCTGGCCCTGCTCTCACACCCTGCTCTCTGCAGGTCCATGAGCAAGACGACGTGGTGGAGCAGGAGCACCTCCCAGCTGGGATGCAGGAGCTACGCAGTCAGCAGGCAGAAGACCCCCAGAAACCCAGTGCCCAGGGTGAGTTCCCAAATGCCTGTGGCAAAGCCCCATCCGGGTGTGTGCCTGGGGCCAGAGCAGAGCCAGAGCCAGCTGTGGGCAGGGGTGGGAGGCTGGAGAAGGCAGCATGGCATCTCCCAAAAGTGCAGACAGGGGAGCCAGGCGCCCGGTAGGGCTGCAGGAGCAGGGGTGCTCTGCAGGCAGCCTCAGTCTATGCCCTTGCAGAGCCTCTTCTCTCTCTCACAGCCGTGGTCTCAGGGACTCTCGTGCTCCTGGAGCTGCAGCAGGCCCCAGAACCTGGTCTGGAGCTTGAAGGTGGTGGTGAGGAGCCAGAGCCGGTCCAGCAGTGCTCCCTGGGTGCTGCTCAGCCCAAGGGGGAGCACCAGGCGGCCTGGAAGGAAGGGAGCCCACGCAGCCCTGCCACTGCCCAGGAGCCCAGTGGAGAGCAAAGCCCCTGGCTGGAGCAGCCCCCCATGGGCCATCCCAGTGCTGGCAGCCAGGGCAGCCAGGTACAGAAGTGGTGGCACTGGGGTCACCACTGCCCTTTTCACCAGGCGCTGGTGGTCCTGTGGGTGAAGACAGGCGTAGGAGGGTGCGTGTGTCCCCCCAGCTTTGTCCCTTTCCCTCCCTGCAGCTTGGTGTCGGGGTGCGCAGCCCGGTGCCAGCACCAGCTGGGAGGCGTGGTGAGCTGCCATCGGGTAAGTGTAGCCCCATGAGGGGAGTGCTGGGGCTGTGCCCCCCCCAGCTGGACAATGCCCTTTAGGGGGCCCCTACTGCGTCCCTGCCCTGCAGCACGTGCATCCCGGCAGTGCGGGGAAGGGCACCAGCCCTGGGGATGTGACAAGCCCACAAGGGCTGGGGCAGGAATGTGAGGGCAGAACGTGGCCAGGCCAAGGGTCATCCCCAGCTGGTGGCCATTTGCTGCCTGGCCGTGTGGTAACGGTGCCTGCCCCAGCTGGGTGCTAGGGGAGCAGGGTGCCTGGCGGCCTGTTTACCAGTCCCCCCGCTCCAGGCTGGGCAGCAGCACGGCCATGAAAGGGAAACGGTGCCTGCAGCAAACCCCAGCCTTTTGCATTCTTTGTCCCAATAAGGCCAGGAGCTGTGCGCTGGCTGGCCCTGACCTTCCTGGGGCTGCACTCACTGGCCCAGCCAGGGCCCAGTACCCTCTGGGTCCTCCCTGTAGCCTTGAGGGATCACAGTTGCCAGCAGCTACCTTCTTCCTACTGCTGGGAAAACCATCCCTGAGGTTGTGGCTGTGCTGAGAGGAAACAGGGGTTAAAAAAACAGAGCAGCGCTCTGTCCCCAGGGTCAAGGTTCCCACTCAGGGCCACCCTTGCAGGCAGAGGCCCCTTTGCTCCAAGAAACCCTGGGGGTCTGCTGGCTCCTGGGAAGGCAGAAACCCTGGGGAGATGCCATGGGATGGTGTGCTGCAGCACGGCACACCACTGGGGCGGAGGGAAGTGTGCAGGACCTGGCCCACCTCGCCTCACCTGGGGGCTCAAACCTGGGTGCTGGGGAAAGGCTGAGCTGCCCTCCCGCTTGGGCATCAGCAACTCCGTCCCCATGCCAGAGTGCTGCCTGTTCAGTGCCTGCCTGCACCCGTGTGCTCCCTGGGTGGGGGCTGAGCCACTGGGCCCCACACCCTCCTTTTCAGAGGCAGTGCTGGGCTGGCCCTGCTCTGCCAGGGCCTGGTGGGCGCAGGGGTGATCCCTATCTCTCAGCACAGACCCTGGGTACCGCTCACTGTGCTGATGGGGCACAGGTACTCCAATATGCGCCTTGCCCTCCCTTACAGTGTGGTTTGGCACTGCAGGACAGAACTGGCATCCTGCAAGTGTTGGTGGGTTTTGGCAATGTGCTCTGGGGAGTGTTGGGGTGACAGGGAGGGGGACCCTGGGGTGCTCTGCTTGGGAGGGGGAAGATGGCAACAGCACCCTGTGCCGCACTCACCCCCTGCTCCCCTTGCCCCGTTCTTTGCATATCTGGCCTGTCCCTTCCCAAGTGGCAGTGCCTACCCAGGACATAGTGGGGACCCCGACTCGCATGAACACTCACCGGTGGGAACGAGTGCCCTCCTCCCTATGCCCAACTGGCCGCACAGGTAAGGTCCTGGGCTCTGGCTGCCTCTGCTTTCGCCGCTTCCCAGTGGACGGAGATCTGCGATGTAGCAGCGCTCTGTGGTGGCAGGATGCTGCTGGCTGCTCACTGGCTTTATTGCCCCCCACTCAGCACCTGTCCCTCCCCACCCATGTGCATGAGCAGCCAGGCCCCAGCAGAAGCGGGGGGGGCAGAAGCTTTGAAGGGCTGCCGGCAGCTGGGGAGGGGGAGGAGCAGCATTATCCAGAGGGGTTGCGTGGGTGGTGGGGTGCCTGGGGGACAGCATGCGCTGCGGGGTG
>KZ506733.1:56570-71006 GCA_002844005.1 Limosa lapponica baueri | reverse complement strand
CGCTCCCGGTCCCTGCCGGCCCCGGCCCCGCTCCCGGCCTCGACGGCATGAAGACCTACTTCACCATCGAGATCAAAGATGGGCGCGTGCAGCACCACGCGCCCCGCGTCGTGGCCGCCCCCGGCAACCAGCGGGCAGGTGGGCACCGGGCGGGGGAGAGGGGCAGCGCGGGCAGGGCACCCGCCGGGAGGTGGGATGAGGAAGATGGGTAGCGCAGGCAGGTGGCGTCTGTCGGGAGACTGGGTGGGGAAGATGGCAGCTGGGCAGGATGGGCGTGAGTGGGCATCGGTCAGGGAGGTGGGACTGGGAAGGGTGGGGCGGTGGAGGTAAAGGATGCCAGCAAACAGGTAGGCACTGGCAGGGCCATTAGCACAGCGGGACGGTGCTCCTGGCTGGATGATGTGCACAGTTGGGCAGTGGAGCAAGTGGGTGCCAGTGGGCAGGTGGGTACTGAGAGGTTGGTGGGCACCAGTAAGCAGGTAGAAACCAGCAAGCATGTGGGCAGGTGGGTAGCGATAGGCCAGCCAGGCACTGATGGGACACGTCAACAGTGGCATTTGGGTGCTGGTGACCCAGAGGCTGAGCGTGGGCACTGCCAGAAGAGCAGAGGCCGTGGGCAGGAGCATTCCTGGCAGCCCTCACCCTTTGGCAGGGATGCTCAGCCTGCTCAGGGCATCTCAGTACTGGGAGGCCATTTGGCCCTGCATCTGTCCCCACCCCCACCATCCTGTCACCTTCATGCCCAGGGTCTCTTCTCCATCCCCATGGCCCTGCCCCCTTGTCTGCCCCATGTTCATGCTCTGTCCCCACTGACCTGCTGGTCCAGGGGAATCCATGCTGTCCTGCTCTGTCCCACGCCCACTGCTGCATGGTGTCTGATCCAGCCCTGCCCCTGATGCAGCCCTGCCTGCCCCCTGCCAGTTGTGGCTGGCTCGTGATGTTCCCGGGGCTGTCCCTCGCACCAGGGGGTCTTGGCTCCAGCTGGAGCACTGCGGAAGGTGCCCTTTCTTGGGGAGAAGGGCGAGTTGGCTTGGCAAGAGGGGGCTGGCTTCCCCATCTCTTGGCTGTTCCTATAGCCCTTCCCCTGTGCCAGAGCTCGGTGCCTGCCGCTGAGGCAGGATGCGTGCGGCAGCCAGGCAGCCCAGCCGGAGCCGATCCCCGGGTGCAGGGCTGAGCCTGCCGGGCTGGGGCTGGGGCAAACCCCACATGCCTCTTGCTCCTCTTGCAGAGGTGACCCTGGGGCTGCGGGGCACTCCTATCCACATCACCACCATCCCCAGCAGCGGTGGCAGTGTCTGCAGCGTCAGCAGCATCAGCAGTAATGTCACCAAGGTGAGTGCCGAGGGCCTGAGTGATGTGGGGCCATGGCTGACGTGGGCTGAGGGGTGCTGGGCTTGGGAGCAGTGACCCGGGGTGGGGCAGGTAGGTGCTGACAGTACAGTCCAGAGGCTCTGGCTGGTTCTTTACAACCAGGGGAGACCCCAGGGTCTGTGTGTGGATGTACAGCCCCAGCCACGTAAACCCCCTGGACTGTGCTACCCTGCACTACGTGCCAACAGGGGTTGGGGGCAGGGAGGGGGGAGCTTTTTGTGGGTCTCCATCTGTTTTAAACACCTCTTAGGCTGGTGGCAGCTCAGGGAAAAGCCTATCACCACCCATTTCTGTTTTCCCTCCTGGGAGCGGACCTTGACTGTGGCGCTGGGGACCTAGCGTAAGGGGGGAATCTTCCTGAAGGTCTCTGACCCACCGTCGAACCACAGGCTGAGATCCTGGCCTCTCCTGCTTTGCAATCCTGAGCCAAGAGCAGAGCAGCGGCCCCAGCCTGCCTGGCTTGAGGGATTCTTGGGCCCCCTGGGTGCTGGGGGCAGGGGTGCTGGGTGCGCATAGGAGGCAGCCCCGTGCATGCAGCCCTTCGAGTGCTTTTATCTTCTCCTGCCCATCTAGGGTAATGTGAGGCGCTCGCGCACGGGGCCTTGGCAGGAGCTGGGATGTCAGTCATGGCGCTGCCTCGCTCGTGGCCCTGCACGCGCCCAGCTGCCTTTGCGGGCATGGCACCGCTGGTGGCCGTGGCGCCGCTGGCTCGCTCCGTCCTTGGCTCAGCCCCTGCCAGCATGAAGCAGGCAGTGCCTGCAGCCTGGCAGGGCTGCCCTCCAGTGCTGCCCGCGCTAGCTGGCGGGTCCCGCTGCCCATGGGCAGCTCGGCGCATGCAGAGGGGTGACTTCCCCACACTAATGCGCTTGGGCAGGCTTGGCCCGAGCAGCCCGTCAGCTCTCATTAAGGTATTAGCAGCACTGCCCGGCGGGGCGGGGGGCTCAGCACCCATTGACTGTCTAGCGGTAGCCACGGCTGCCAGGTGTGTTTCCAGCGGGCAGGGAGGAGGAGGAGGAAGCGGCAGCGGTGCTGGCAGCCCTGCCAGGTAGGGTCGATTGGAGGGACTGGCAGGGTGTGGGGATGTGGGGACAGAGGCTATTGCAGCATGGCTTCTCGCTGGTGGGGTCCTGCCTATGCCCGTTGTGTGGGGACCCGGGGCATTCATCGGGCGACACAGGGGGACAGGGGCCCCCAAAATCATAGCTGGTGGCTGAGGCCTTCACACCAGCGTCAGCCTGGGGCTGGAGATGTCGGTGTGTTGTGGGTGATGCTGGCCAGAAGCAGAAGGGCACTCAGATGAAAGGGTGTGTGGGTGATCCCTGGCCCTGGAGTGCACCCAGCATGACAATGGTCGGGGGGCTGATCCCACCTACTGTGCCCCACAGCCCCCCCAGGCTGGCTTTGAGGGCGCTGGCAGCTGTCCAGAGCCGGGGGGGGGGGTGCGCTTGGCGGGGCTCCCCCTCTCCAAGCCACCTGGTCCTGAAGCTGGAAGTGTTGCCAAGTGTCAGTGTCTGCCTAGGCACCCCTGTGCAGGACCCCGAGCAGCTGTGACAAGAATAGCCCAGTGGGCGCGGAGCTGTGCCGGGCCAGCCTCCAGCCGGGGGTGGTGCCCCCAGCACCCCTATAAAGGATGGAGGACAGCTGAGCGGGGCTCGCTGCGGCGCCTGCTGGCACCAGCACTGCCGCCATGCCAGGGGTCAGCCTGGAGGGGCTGGTGCAGGCCGGGGCAGCTGAGCTAGCGGAGCTGCGGCGGGAGCTGGGGGCTTTCCGGGGGGTGGTGGATGGGCAACTGGAGCAGGCGCTGCGGCAGGTGCAGCCCCTGGCGCAGGTGCTGCGGGCGCTGGAGGAGGAGCACCTGGAGCTGCGGGCAGAGCTGGTGCGCCTGGGCCGCCACCTCGACCTGCTGACACTGCAGCTTGGGCCCCAGGAGCCCCCCAGGAAGGACCTCAGCACCCTCTTTCTGGAAGCACAGGACCCTTGCGCCCACTTTGAGGGCACTGAGGAACCCAGTGGCCCCGTGGCCCATCCACCCACTTTCTCCAGCACGCGCCAGCAATCGACCCTGCATCTCTCCCGGAGCAACAGTGGCGTGAGTGTGGGCAGCCCTGCCCCACGGCAGCGCCCGGCGGGGGGAGGAAGGGAGGGTGGCACTGGCCCATGGGGCTCCTGGCAGCCCTGAGGGTGTCTGGAGCCAAGGTGAAGCCCCTGGCATGATGTGGGACCGTGGCTGCCATGCACAGGCAATGCAGCGTCACTGGGTCTGCCACCATTTGGGCTCACTGCTGCGGTGGACAAATGGTATCTGCCTGCTCTGCGTTGCTGGCGGGCCAGCTGGGAGGGCAGGCGGGCTGCAGGCAGTTGTCCTGCACCCCCCGTCTGACACAGCAGTGGTGAGGTGCAGGTGGTGGCACGGCCGCACGTGGCCGGAGTCACCTCCTGCCTGTGGCTTTGCCATGGGCCAGGTGCCGGCTCAGGGCAGCAGGACGCGGGACAGGGCCAGGTGTGTGGCAGAGCTGCTTCAGCCCAACGCCAGCACCTCCTGCCTGCTGCTCCCTGCCCTATTCCGGGCTTGGCCTGCTGCCTGCCGCACATTGCTGGGGGATCGTGCTGAAAGGGACTTGGCGTCCTGGCTTTGCTCTGGCGGGGGCCGAGCTGGCCCAGATCCTGAGTAGGGATGCGGGGGAGGCTCTTGATCTCCTGCACAAGCTCTTCTCTCTGTTAAGTCCCTTAATTCCCTGGAAATCCCTTGTGCTGCTAAGGGCACACACTGGCCTTGCCAGCACCTTGCCCACTGCTGGGCAGCAGGCGCTGCCCAGGCTGGAGCATCTGGGCAGCTCCTGCCTGCTGGAGGGCCCTGTCAGCCTGCCGTGATGGGGGCTGGGGAGTATTTGGGGCCGTTTTGGCAGCGAGACTGGGAACAGGTCAGCGACTGCTGGGCCCTCCCAGGGCAGGGGGTGCTGCAGGGGGGGCGTCACACTTCCCTGCCTGACTTGGTCGCCGTGGATGCCTGCACCGTACCACCATCTGTGAGCTCTTGCATCGCATGTGGCACGTCTTCTTCAGGGTCCCCACTGCCTGTGGCACTGGGCAAGTGTCAGGGCACTGGGGAACTTGGACCCTGAGCAGCATAGGGAGGAGTGGGGGGGTAGCCAAGCTGGCGGGGGCTCAGTCGCACTGTGCTGTCCTTGTAGATGGAGCCCAAGGTGGTGGAGCAGCCCCAGGCGCCGAGGCTGGAGCCAGAGCTGCCCAACGGCATGGAGAAGGTCCAAGTGAGGGAGCTGGAGAGAAGGAGCAAGCTGAACATCGAGGAACTGAGCAGGATCGAGGATGAAGATGTTCTGGATAAGATGGTACCTCCTCTGCAGCCGGGGCTCCTGGGGAAAGGTGAGGGGAAGCCTGAGCTGGTGGCAGAGGGGTGCTGACCTCCGCCTCCTCCTGCAGCTGGATCAGACAACGGACTTTGAGGAACGGCGACTGATTCGAAATGCCATGCGGGAGCTGCGCCAGCGCAAGCGAGGTACTTGGGGATGGTGACCCCCACCCCGGGTAGGGGCTCTGGCAGGGGCATTGCAGGTGGAGCTGGCAGGGTGCTGGAGTGGGGCCATCTGGCTGTGATGGAGCAGGAGGGTGCGTTGGGTCTTCTGCTCCCCTGGCTGTGTCAGGCTGAGGACATCGTCCTTCCCACGAGCCAGTTCTGGACTGGCAGCAGCCAGCAGGGCCCCGGCGTAGCAGGGACTGTGCCCACTGCCCCTGCCTCTTCCTGATGCTGTCTCCCACCCGTGTTTGCAGACCAGCGGGAGAAGGAGCGGGACCAGCGGCTGCAGGAGACGAGGAGCCAGGCTACAGCAGGGAAACCCGGCCACACCACGGAGACCACCACCACCCAGAGCACCCAGTCGGCCGATGGCTCTGCACGCAGCACCGTCACCAAGACTGAGCGCCTCGTCCAGTCTAGTATGGGCTGTGCTGGGGGGGCACAGGGCTTGCTTGCCCTTTGGGGGGCTGTGCAGTGTCTTTCCCAGTACTCTGCCGCTGCAGCTTCTCTCTGCTGCTCTTGACGCTTGTCCTGGGTCTGGCTTGACGATGCTGGGAGCAGGACTGTGGTCCAGGGCTGAGTTTTACTGCATGTCCTCTGGCTTGCCCAGAGCCTGCCTGGGGATCTTTAAGGGATCTGCTCTGGCAACTTCCCACCTGATCCTCTGCCACATCAGAGTGGCAGGAGCCTTGTCTGCGCCTCGGGCCTGTCTCCTGTCCCCTGTATCTCTGCTCTCCCAGTCCTTGGGTGGCTCAAGTCAAGAGTCACTGCAGGGGGCTGAGGGATGCTCCGGCTCCTTGCTCCTTTGTACTGGTCTCTTTGCTCTGCATGAGGGGCATGTGCCATCTGTCGCCTCTGTGCCCATGCTCCAGCTATGGCTCTGCCACCTGGGGCTTCTCCCTGTTGCGCTATATGGATTCAAGGGTGCTTGGCAGCAGTGGGTGCTGCTGCCCCCGGCCCCAGCTTATCCCCCATTGCCTTGCCCCCTGCAGGCGATGGCAGCAAGACCTCCCGTACCACAACCATGGAGTCGAGTTATGTGAGGAGATCAGACAGTAAGAGCTTTTGCTGCCCTTTCCCCGCAGCATCCTCTGGGCGTAACACCAGGGTTATTGCTGCTGTCAAGCCATCCCTGCCTCTGGTGTGGGCAGAGCCCCCCACCTGCCGGGCACTGCTTCCCTCAGCTCCTGCTCAAGGCCTCTCTCTTTCTCTCCCTGTGCAGATGGCAACAGCACATTCGTTCAAACTAAGTCATCCTACAGCTCCTCTTCCAAGAAGACAGGCAGGTGAGCAGCGGTGCCTCCCTGGGGCCAGCCCCAAGCAGTCCCTGTCAGCCATCTGCTTGTACAAACCCTCTCTGCCCAGCTTGCAGTGTCCTCGTGCAGGGATGTCCCCAAAGTCTCCTGGTCACTGGGGCACACTTGCTGTCTCCAGCTGTCCCCTTGGGTCCCTCCACGGGCATGGAGATGTGTCTGCTAGCTGGGGACCTTAAGTCACCCTGCTTCTGTCTCACGGACATGGAGGTCTCCAAAGCACCAGGACTGGCAATGGGCTGAGGCCACCATGTGCCTTTCCCCAGACTGCATGCAGCCCCCTTAGTTTCGTCTGTCTCTCTCCCAGCATCTTCGACCGTGAAGACGAGAGTGCCTCCAGGCAGAGCAGCCTGGCTGCACTGGAGCGGCGCCAGGCTGAGAAGAAGAAGGAGCTGATGAAAGCTCAGAGCCTGCCCAAGACATCAACCTCGCAGGCTCGCAAGGCCATGATGGAGAAGCTGCAGAAGGAGGGTGGGAGGTGAGCCTGGGCCAGGGACAGGCTGGCTGGGGTGGTGAGTGCCGCATGGATAACACCCTGTGTCTTCTGCTGCAGCTCGCCAAACCCTGCGGCGGCACGCACTGCCGTCCAGCGCTCCTCCAGCTTTGGTGTGCCCAACGCCAGCAGCATCAAGCAGATGTTGCTGGACTGGTGCAGAGCCAAGACCCGGGGCTATGAGGTGAGTGCCACCTCCTCTCCCCCTCCCCAGGGCCAGTCACTCTGCCCCTCGGTAACTATCCTGCCCTTGCAGCACGTGGACATCCAGAACTTCTCATCCAGCTGGAGTGACGGCATGGCCTTCTGCGCCTTGGTCCACAATTTCTTCCCTGAGGCGTTTGATTACAGCCAGCTGACACCCCAGAATCGCCGCCACAACTTCGAGGTGGCCTTTTCCTCCGCAGAGTACGTAGCTCCTGTGCCATCACATGGGCTTAGGGTGTCTCGGGGTGGTTCTCCCGCTCGCTGCCCAGGGTGAGGGGGGCAATGGCACTGGAGGCAGGTCCCTGTCAGCATCATTTCCTCCATGTCGTGCAACAAGGTTTGAACACCAGGGGGAAAGCAGTGGCTGTGTGGACAGAGCCATGAGAGGCCAGCGCAGCCCAGTCTGGTGTGGCGAGGGTGGGCATGGGGGTCTGTGCTTTCTCGGGGGGAGGCAGAGCACCCAAAAGCAGGGCAGCAGCCCTCCAGGCCTCCCTGGCCACAGGCAGTACATTCCATCCTGGTGTGCTGGATGCTGGACCACAGCCCCTGGGGAGTAGGGAGCGGGATTTGTCTGTGCCAGGCGCCTCCTGTCACGGTTGTAGGAGCTCAAACACCATTGCAGCTTCTCCAGTCTCTTCCCTTCCCCTTTTGCTTCTGGTTTTCCTGGGTGCTGAGAGATGGGAGTGCGTCCAGCTGGAGGGCTGGCAGCCAGCCCCTCTCTCCTTCCTTCTGTCTCTCTCCCACCCACTCCTCCTCCCCTCAAGCACCCTGCTCAGGGGCAGGGCCGGGGGGGTGGGGGTCCCATCCCAGCCAGTGCCCGGGGCGGTGGTGTGCGCTGGGAGCTCCCATGAGCTCCCTGGGTGCTGTGGTGCTGTTCGGTGGAGCGAGAAGGGGGCCGTGTGCCTGGCTCTTGGTGCTCCTGATAATGGACTTTTTGCCTTAATTGGGGAACCGGTGCGTGGACTTGAGAGAGCCATCGATCTCTCCAGCCTGGAATCCAGGTGGCCTCTCGTCCTTCCTCCTCCTCCTCCAGCTCTTGTGAGCATCTTCTCCCGAGCTTCCTACACCAGGACTGTGCCATGCGGTTCCAAGCGGAGCTGGGCAGGAGGGCTGGGCTCACGGCCCCCATCCTCCCGGCGGTCTATATGTGGGCTATATAGAGCGCCGCTCCACTCTGGAACCCACTCCCCGAGCACCTGGCGTGCCAG
Source organism: Limosa lapponica baueri (assembly GCA_002844005.1). Classification (NCBI taxonomy): domain Eukaryota; kingdom Metazoa; phylum Chordata; class Aves; order Charadriiformes; family Scolopacidae; genus Limosa; species Limosa lapponica. The sequence continues at coordinate 62,879 of KZ506733.1, read as the reverse complement.
AACACCTCACTCCTCCTCTTCCGTCTGTCCTTCCCTCTAGACCTCACGCCTCTCCACGCTGCTCACCTACCCTTCCCCTCCCTTGCTTATGCCCCCCCAGATCTCACTGAATGGCCTTGGCGCGGCGGTGCCTGGAGCCCTCCTGCCCCTGCATCGTGCATCCCCAAGAGCATGCGAGAGCAGAGCAGCATCTGCCCGGGCGGGGGACGGGAACTGCATTGATCCATGTCTCTTGTTTTCTCTCTTCCTCCCCTCCCTGACTGGGCTGCGGTCACTGGCTTGCCCCTCTCTCTCCCTGCCCCCAGGAAGCACGCGGACTGTCCGCAGTTGCTGGACGTGGAGGACATGGTCCGGATGCGCGAGCCGGATTGGAAGTGTGTGTACACATACATTCAGGAATTCTATCGGTGCCTGGTCCAGAAGGGGCTGGTAAAAACCAAAAAGTCGTAGCCCATTTTCACCCCCCCGGGAGCGATGGTGAGAACCTTCCCCTCCAAATACCTGCCGGTGCCCCACCACCACCCCTTGGCCAAGGGGCCGGGGAGTGGCCACCACAGCTGGGGTAGAGGCTGGGGGATGCTGGTGGGTGAGGGGCGAGTCCTGGTTCTGATGGCTGGTGGGGCCAGGAGAGGGGTGGAGGTGGCCGGCTGGCCTCTGGCCTTCCAGAATAGCACCCATGGGGTTTGGGGAGGAGGGGACTGTCACCCTGGGGGGCTGTCTGCTTTCCAGCCACAGGGATGGCACTAGCGGGAACAGAGCTGTCGCGGCTCTTCCCTCCCCACGGGCAGGGCCTGACCCAGGGGACTGGCTGCTGGGGACGCCACTCGGGGTGCTCTGCAGCAGCAGCACGACCCTCAGCAGTGCTGCCTGGGTGGGGGTGAGTCCCCCCCGGGATGCCCCAGCATCACTGCTTACACTTGCCCCCTCTCGGTCCTTCCCTCTGCCCTGGGATGTGTGGACTGCCGGCTGCAGCTGGAGAGGAGCTGCAGACCCTGCTGCGGGGCCAGGCGTGGGCGATGGTGCCCTGCCTGCAAGGCGCTGCCTGCTCATATATGGGCAAGAGTGGGGAGCCTGGAAAGTGTGAGTCAAGGCTTGGGTCCTGTCTCGTCTTGCAGTATTTGTGTCTGTCTTCAGGGGCATCCCAGCTGGTGCTGGAGCCCTTGCTCCCCCAGGCTCCACCCAGCACCAGCACACCGGGACCCAAACAATGGCTTTATAAGGGCAGAGCTGCTTTCCTTGTGCTGCTGCTGCTTTGCCATCACCCCCCGAGCCGGGGCTGGTGGTGGGCCTCTGGAGCTCAGGTAGGGGCTTTCCCAAGGCCCCCCTCTCCCAAGGGCGAACAAATCATGAGGTGGGGGCCGGTGCCAGCCAGGCCGTGGGCTCAGAGTCCATTGCTTCCATTGACTCCAGTGCAGCAGAAGCCCCATGGGGAGAGCTGGTGGGGCAGGGTGCAGGAGCAAGGTCCTGGCAGAGCCCTGGGCTGGGTGGCTCTCCTTGGCCCTGCTGCTCCCCAGGGGGATGGGGTGGGCTGTGCTGCGGGTCTGAGGTGTGCAGTAGGGTTACTGCAGCCTGGGGAGATGGGGAGAGGGCCTGGGGCGGGGTTGGTGGTGTTGTGATGGTGGTGGGCAGACCCTCCTTCTACTCTGAGCTGCCCAGTGCACCCTGTCATTGGGGCAGAGCCCCTGCTGGAGGGTGGCCCTGAGGCCAGAGCAGCTGGGCTAGCCATGGTGTCAGCGGAGGGTGCTGGTGTGTGCCAAGCAGCCCCTTGGTTCTGGCGCAGCCCCTGCCCTGGGCACTTATGGCTACATCAGCCACTATTGGCAGCAGCAGCCTGGGGTGCTCTGGCACCATCTGTCCCCTGCCCAAGGGGGTGCAGGGACCCGAGCAGGGCTGAGGAGTGGCAGCAGCGGTAGAGTTGTTTCTGCACCTCATCCACCACCCCCCAGCAGAAAGGCAAGAGGATGCAGGTGGCCAAGTCCCCTCTGTGCCCTGTCTGGCTGTTGCAGCGACTACCCAAACGGTGCTGGCAGCCCCCTCAAGCTGGAGTCCCCCTGGCTGCCCAGGGAGCCTCAGCTTAGCGGGAGAGAGAGCACCTGCAGCCCAGGGAGCTGGATGATGAGGGCAGGGCTGCCACCCCACAGAAGGGGCAGCAGCAGAAACCAGAGGCTGCAGGGATCAGGGGGACAGCTGTGGCTGCTCTGCCAGGGCCCCCCAAGACTGGCAGCTGTTGGGGCAGGCCCTGCACAGACCCCAGCATGGCACCGGTGCCCAGGCTGGAAGGTGGTAAGCATAGGCCAGTGCTGAGCTGGTTGAAGCTGGATGGTGCCCACCCCACCGGCGGTGCTGTGCTGTGCCTGGGCTCCAGTCTGGGACCAGGGTGGGAACTGGGCTGGCACAGCTGATGGGGGGCAGTGGAGCAGGGTCGGGGGTTTGTGGCAGGAGCAATGGGCAGCATGTGACCAGGACTGCCCTGTCTGGCCCTGGACCGTCGGGGGGGGAACAGGGGAGGGCAGGAGCATGGCACAGACACGTATGGGCAGGCAGGTCTCTCCCTACAATGTACCAGCATCAGCTGGAGGAGGAGGAGGGTGGGACAGCCTGAACAGGGGATGACTGCCAACACCAAGAGCTGCAGCAGAGAACACCAAGATGGCGAGGGGTGCAGGCGGGCAGCCCCCATTGCAGGCAGCATGTGCTCTTCCCAGTGCCAGGAGGGGCAAGACTGTGGGTGCTGAGGGGTGGGCCAGAGCTGAACAAGGCGGAGGGCAGCAGTGCCTAGTGGGACCCTGTCCCAGCCCCCGTGGTGGGGCAGCCCAACTATGGTTGTGCTGAGGGCTGTGTCTCTGCAGGATGTTGGCGGACTGCGTGCCTCTGGTGGAGGTGGAAGACATGATGATTATGGGGAAGAAGCCAGACGCCAAGTGTGTCTTCACCTACGTGCAGTCCCTCTACAACCACCTGCGTCGCCACGAGTTGCGCATGCGGCAGAAAGAGTGCTAGAGCCTGCCCTGCCTGCCAGCCCGCTGCCCCCTGCCCTCAGGGCTGCTGGCGCACAGGGGAGCTGCCTGCCCCAGGAGGGTCCAAGGGGACCACTGGGGCCGGGGGGCTCCGCCACTGGGGCAACCCCACGGCTCTGCCTCGCTGGAGGCTGCCTCTGCCCTGGCTGGCTGCGGGCTGACCCTGTGGGCAGGGCCAGGCAGGTTCTGGCAGGGATGCTCCCCAGCTTGGCTTGCCTCCCGCGCTCCAGCGTGTTAAGTTATTTGTTCTTCAGGAGTTGTTTGTCCTATGGGAAGCAGCCCTGTGTCCCTGGGGAGGCCTGGGCATGGCTGTGCCCTTGGGCCCAGGGCTGGCAGGGGTCAGCCGCTGAGCAGGGTTGTGCAGCCCAGCTGGGTCATGGTACATCCTGCAGGCATTGCACCCGTAAGCGGTTCTCCTTGCCCCCCTGCAAGGAAGCCCCTCTGCCCACCGCAGGCCCTACTTGGTGCCACCTCCCTTGTGACAGCTCCATGGCCCCGTACTGACACCCTGCTTCCCACTGCACACATGCATCCTGGGGCAATTCCACACCGTGGGGGCTGCAGCACCCATGTGCTGGGGAGTGGGCAGGGAGGCAAGGGGTCCCGGGGGAGTGAGGGGCCCAAGGAGAGAGCCAGGACAGCAGACCCCACTCTCTTCCCCAGCTTGGGGCACCACGTGCTCAGCGCTGCTTGCCCCTCCATCACCGCCTCTACACCCGCGTTGACACGTGTACCAACACCAGTCAGACAATAAAGGTTTATTCTATAGGGTGATGCCTCTGCCTTGGGTCCTACTCCTCGGCTGCACCACTGCTTTGTGCCACCAGTGCAGGGCACAACACAGCGCCCGGGGAAGGGATGGCAGCCGGCCCCTCTGTCTGCAGGCCCACTGCTCACCCAGCCCAGGGAGGGAACACCACAGGGTGTACGCTGCTCCTCCTGCTCAGGGACAATGCCCAGAGCTGAGGGGCACCATCCACATCCCACCCTGGCCAAGGGCTCTTGGTTTGCTGCCCCCCACCCCCAGGCCTGGCATGGGGAGAAGATCCCATGTTGCCACCAAGGCTGTGCAGAGCCAGGTCTGCAGATGGTGCAGCCGTGTCCTGCTTCCTTCCCCAGCTGAGGGCCAGATGTCCCCACTGGGCCAGCACAGCCACTGGGCTATGGCTCACCACTGCAGGACCCATTTGTGGGGTTGCATCTATGCCCCTGCACCCCAGTAAGGACAGCTCATCCCAAGCTGTCATGCCCCATCTATCCATCCATCCATCAGGAAAGGGATGGCACAGAGCAGCAAGGCTAGGCCATGAACAGTTTGTTAGCTCACCAGTGGTGGTTGTGCACCCAAGGTGACCCTGCCATCCCCTCCCACCACTGCAAGGGGCTCTGGGGCACCCAGCTCCTCCTGACACCCAGTACAGAGCAGTGCGGGATGTGCCCCACCGAGTGCCCCCCCGGAAAGACAACACAGTGCAGCCCATTGTATGCAAGGGCTTTACTGGGAGCTCGATACAAGACAACCCTGCTGGGGTGTAAAGCCATACCCCCAGGGGGCAGCTCTCCCACCTCCAGGACTCAGCACATCTACCCTCAGCACCTGGGGCTTTCTGCTGAGGGTTTCATCCTGTCCCATGCAGGTAGGATACCACTGCCCAGCACCAGGAGTCAGCTAAGCCTCAGGGCATGGCAAGGGAGCATGAAGAACGCTGCTCCTCCAGACCAAGTGGGCTGCAGGGGAGGGAGGACAGCAACAGGCACGCAGGACCCCTAGGATGTCCTCAATGCCCAGGGAGTCCCTGCTCAAGGCTAGAGCCACCCAGGGCAACCTCAGGGCAGAGGCTACACAGCACCAAGAAACAGCGGGGGCAACTTTGCCACCCCAGGGCACTGTCCCCAGCTGCTGTAATACCCTTGTCCCTGCGCAGTGAGGACTGGCTGCAGGATCCTCTCCTGAGTGTGGCACCCCCTGCTAGAGGTCTGGGTGTTCTCCCTCATCACGTTCAGGTGGGATCTTGCTGTCAGCCTGAGGGGGCAGCAGGATGGAGGGAGGCTTGGCAGGGGCAAACTGGAACTCCTCAGGCACAGGGGCATCAGGTGTCTCCTTGCGGTAGAAGCCCAGCTCCTGCACCAGCTGGTTGATCTCCTCACGGGTCATGTCACTCAGGGGGATTCTCTGCAGGCAGACAGGAATTGCAGCCTGGTGGCTGTGGGACACCAACCACCCCAGACCCTGCAGTGGCAGCGGGTGACATGCTGCACGCTCACCTCCAGCTCCTCGTATCGGTGGCTGAGGAGCACGAGCTCGGGGTCAGCGCCGGGCAGGTGCTTCATCTCCAGGTTATGGCTGGGTGGTGTGTTAAGGACAGTACTGGACAGGCCCATGTAGTCCCCCATTGCATCCTCTGTCACATCCTATTCCCTCCCATCCCATCCTGTCCTCCATCCAATCATGTTCTGGCCCCATCCCATCCCAATCTGTCCTATCCCATCTCATCCTCCAGCTCATCCTTCATCCCATTTCATCCTGTTCCGTGACCACCCCATCCTCCACCCCTCATCCAAACCCATCCTCCAACTCATCCTATCCCTCATCCCGTACCATCCTCTGTCCCATCCCAGCCCTTCCCAGCCCTTATCCATTCTCACCCTGTCCTCCACTGCATCCTGTCCTCCATCCCATCCCATTCCATCCCAGCCTTTCCCAGCCGTCATCCATTCTCACCCTGTCCTCCATCCCATCCCATTCCTTCCCAGCCTTTCCCAGCCATCATCCAGTCTCACCCTGTCCTCCACTGCATCCTGTCCCGTCCCCCATCCCAGCCCAGCCCTCATCCAGTCTCACCCTGTCCTCCGCTGCATCCTGTCCCGTCCCCCATCCCAGCCCAGCCCTCATCCAGTCTCACCCTGTCCTCCGCTGCATCCTGTCCCATCCTCCATCCCATACCATCCCATCCCGTCCCTTCCCAGCCCTCATCCAGTCTCACCCTGTCCTCCACTGCATCCTGTCCCATCCTCCATCCCATCCCATCCCATCCCATCCCCACCGCTCATCCCGGCAGTGTTCCCACCCCTAGCGCTGCTGGCGGCTCAGGGCTGTCGCGGCCACCGGCGGGTACTAGAGGGGAATGTCCTGGGTGATGAAGGCCTTCACCTGCGGGTAGAGCGGGCGGCCGGGCCCGGCTCAGCGGTGGGGCGGCCCCCCCAACCCCCCCCACCCTATCACCCCCCCGGCCCCGCAGCACCTACCTCCCTCAGCCGGTGTGACAGCCCCGGTGGTGGCCTGCTGTGACCT